>JANHGN010010078.1:0-13166 GCA_024605025.1 Megaceryle maxima | reverse complement strand
ACTCAACACTAGATAAATATAGCATTTCGTGTAGGTACAGCTGTATAACCTACCCAGCTGTCCACCAGCACCCCCAGGTCCTTTTCTGCTGTGCAGCTTTCCAGCCACTCATCCCCAAGCTTGTAGCGTTGCCTGGGGTTGTTGTGAGCAAAATGCAGGACCCAGCACTTGGCCTTGTTGTACCTCATACAATTGGCCTCGGCCCATCGATCCAAGCTGTCCGGGTCCGGGCTGTAGAGCCCTTCCTGCCCTCGAGCAGCTCAACACTCCCACACAATTTGGTGTTATCTGCAAACTTACTGAGGGTGCTCTCAATCCCCACGTCCAGGTCATCGACAAAAATTCCCAAATTATATATCCGACCAGCCTCTGGGTGTGCTAAGCATATAATGAAATAGTACTGGGAGTAATGTGTACATTTCTGACTATCAGATTATAGGAAGCACAGTGCAAAGATTCAAAATATACAACAGATGGCAACTGAAATGAGTCAGGTTCTGTGAATGTAAGACGTGATACAACTATGCTAAAATTAATTTCTAGACTTCAGGAAACGGAACAGATATGTAACAGAGACATCAAAATAAACAGATATGCCAGTGAACTGTTTGAGACTAAACTCAACACACTGGCATCGTATGATGGTAGGGGAAAACCAGAAGGACCTACTGCAGAAGCAATGTATCTAAAGACTGAACCTAAGCTTAACATAAGGTGACTTCAGCATAATTCTCCTGGAAGCTTTGTGCAGCTTTTAAAGGCTGAGCAGAGGGAAAAGAAAGTCAAAGGTTCAACTACTGTGCAAATTTAACATTAATTGCAATTTATAGGGTTATATAAACACAGGGTCTTCTGAGATCTGAGCTAGAACCAATTGAAGGAATTTTCAGAAGCACAGAAGTGAGTGAAGCATTATCATTCCACAGCCTTTTGACCCTCACTTCTTTCTGCCTTCAACATTTCTTGTGTTCATTACTGTTCTTACAACACTCGTGTGTATCTGAGTATTTCTTAATAAATGAATGAATTTACGATCACAACTCACCTGTGAAGTACAAACATCTTTGCATTTCCATTTTGGAGAACGGAAAACAAGTGACTGATGAAATGGTTTACTTGAGGTCACATATAAAGTGTGGCAAAGTGGTTTAAAAATTCCTCATCTCATTGTGCATTCCTCTTCACGACGCCTGCACACACTTTGAGCACTGAAAAGTGAGATGTATTTTGTCCACCATCTGTGTGATTTGCAAAAACCAGCAACAAACCAACCCCAAACTTTAAGGTTTGCTGTTTATTTCTACACAGTTCTGCAAAAAAATTGGGGATGCTCTAGTCATCAGTGACCAGGTTTTAACAGCATTGTTTCTGCAGAAGTGTACAACATTCTATTCTCTGCCTTACTGTATCAGTATCTTAAGCCAACTGCCATTACACACTATACACACTGTATTCGTTTTTCTTACTCCTGTTTCAGCTAAGACCTTTCTTCCAAGAAACAGATTTATCCCCCTCCCTGAGTAACTTACACTGAGCTTTGATATTTTCTGCATTTTTTGGTGACCTTGGGAAAAGTAACTTCATAATTAACACAGAAATACAAGACAGACCTCAGCAAGAAATGATAGTCTAAATGGTTTCTTAGGAAGCCCCATAATTTAACCTCTCTATTATAAAATTCTCAAAGCAAAATTAGGTTTTTCACATCCACTAGAGGTGGATGCCCTTTATCTTTTTCCTGCTGCTAATTGCTTTCTTCATCTGTGTGGCTTCAATAGTGTGATTCTTTTTACAGCAGTGGAAATACTGAAATGACTAAGTTTCTTTTTCTACTCCCTAGCCAGGAAATTGTTAAAAAGTCAGAAAGGTAAACATCCAAATGTTACTTATATTTATTCTTCTCCCTTCAGAGCTCATAATAATGCTTTCCCACTTGGTTTTAGTTACAGCTACTCAGCACAGAGTAATCTTACTCCATGTGAGCAAAACCAGTTATTGAACAGTACATCACAGACAACATCTGCTGCCGTGCACTGGGTGAGCATGAAAGGGCTGTACTCTTAACATCCCTCTTGAGCTCTGCTCTATAAGCTTAAGGCAGATGTGACAAGCGTACAGCCAATGCTGACTTACATACAAGGATAAATTAAAGGCGGGTTTTGTGCTTTTTCCACATTTGTCCCTTGTAAGATACATTTAACCATGACATAGTACAGCAATATCCAACTTGGAGCTGCAGACTCTTCGGCTTAGACAAAGCACAGAATGTCTTTGTCACCTGATGTGCCTCCCACTTGGGACGGCATCACGCATGTGTCTCTCATACACGTGGTCTCACAGGTGATTTCTAACTTTCATTTTGAGGAGCCTGTGGAGGATCCATTCTGCTAAAAACTGTAACTTAAGCTTAATATATCAGCTGTATTGACAAAAAAAAGCCTCTCTGTAGAAAACACAACTAGCTGAGCAAAGCCAGGCCTGCACCTGTATCAAAATGTGTACGTGGTACAAATCACACTGCAGAGGGGACACTTCCCTCTCATTCAGATTTGCCCTCAGACTCCTGCACTTTGGTCCTGGTAGGCTCCCTTTGACAGTACTTCCATTCTTTTGGTAAGGCCTGAAATAAGAGAGCTTTTATTTTTCTCCAGCTAACTGACTGAAGAGTATTTTACAAGGCTTGCTGAGAAAAAGCTATTGTAATGGTTTTGTGTGGCTACGTGCCACCGCAGTGAAAAAAATAATTAAGCAAACCCTCGAGCTTTACCGGAACCTATGTGGGAAAAGGGATGCATCCAAAAGCAATGAATGTGTCCCCTTTATTTCCCACAACCTGTCAAGGCGAGGCAAGGCTCTGCTTCAGGGTCTAATGATGAGCCTCAATACTTGTTTCAAATAGTGCAACAAACACTTATGCGCCTACTAAGGGTAAAACACATCTGAAGCATGCAAAAGTCTTTCTTCAAGATCCTTGCATGCAAATCACCTTGCATTCCTCCCACTCCTTCTATTACCACTTTAATATTTCCAAATTTCTGCTGGTGTCTTTAAAAACATCTTAACAATTTCCTTTTTTTCATGCTTCAAGTAAAATAAAATAAAAATATTCTCTCCAGTTTATAGAAAATGTTATTAAAAAGTGGAATTTCCTGCAGCTTCTCAGCTACCCTTTCTCTGTGGCTCTTCTTGCCTGTTTTTAATCTGAATATTGTTCTGGCTGTAGCAGACGGGATGTTTTTCTGTCTGTGGTCAATTACATTTTACTACTATGTCGATGGAGTTTTATCTTTATTTTCAGGTCTTAGTGCCTTATCAATCCAAATCTAAAACTTCAGATTTTGGTTCTGTATTTTGTTATTTCCCATCTCCTTTGGGAAACCTCTGTGACTAATCTGTGTGTGCTACCCACTTTTTGAAGTCCCAGTCCTAAACAGCATTACACTACTATTGCAAGAGTACACACGAGAACTGTTTGTAGTGTTCCCTGAAAGGGAAAGTACAGACAGATAAGAAAAGGAATCAAGGTATTGGGAATTAAATCCAGGTCTTTATCACTGCTGTTCAGAGCACTTCATCCTGGCAATTGATGATTAACTTTCAATTCATCATTTCAGTTGGTAAATCATCTTCAAACAAAAGATCCCTGCGGGGATCCCAATGGTGTACAGTCATTTCCTGATTTTTTTTTTCTTTTCTTTCTCTCTTCTTTTTTTCTTCAGACTTATCCTTTAAGCTGGTCTTGAAAGTCCTTTCCAAGGATTTTGGAAAGTTAGGTCTATGCTTTGCATCTTTTGAGTGATTTTTCTGTATCATTCAGAAGAATTTAACTCCATCAGATTTGCTTCTATTATTCCTGCAACTCCTGGTGGTTTCATAGCATGTTTAAAATGGATTTTTATGTCTTTGTCAGAAAGGGAGTGCTGAAGCTTTCAGAGAGTCCAAAATGTTAACAGGTCACTAAAACAGGTCACCTAAAAAAAGGCAACATTCTAATTGTAAAGTACTAGAAATTGTAAATTCCTACTCCTCTCATTTGTTCTTTCACTCTATTGAGTTTACAAAAGTCAATTCCAATGAAGCTGCTCCTAAACCAGTAAAAAACAAATCTAGCTCTATACTTACTCAATTTTCATTTACTCAGTCCATCCTGATTAAGGGATTTTTCTTCACTGCTGTGTTAAAGGGGGATCTTGCCTGGATGTTCTCTGTAACCAGTTTCCCATCCACACGGCAAAACTTTTTGGCGTGCAGTATCTACAGCGTTCCTGCTGATCCTTTTAGGTGCAATCTAACACTGAAGTGCTGCTTACTGTAAAACAGTAATCCTCGTGCTTTGCACCGAGACATGCTAAACCTTTCAGGTAAAAAGAATCCTCTCACAGCTATTCAACATTTCTCCGTGGTCCCCAAAAGACAAATTTTCCTGTGGTTCTCTGATAAAGAATAGTAGACCAGGGTCACCATGAACTGTGAAGGTGACATCTGACATCCTACAGACACAAACAAGTGCTGACAGCACCAGCACTGAGACAGAAAAGCTGAATATGTTCAAGGGTGGCTTTTCAGTGTAGTTGCCAAAGGAGGTAGCTGCCTTCACCTAACGGCCAACACCAAAAAATCTCCTGTTCACAAGACTCTTCTTCCAAGGTACTCCAGACTACAAGGGAAACAAATATGGATGCTGCTGAATTGAAGTGTTTCTAAATGCCAGCTGGCATCCTAGATCAGAGACCTCATAAACTTCCTTTCCAATCACTCAAGTTATTAATAATTATTAGCAATTTGATGTCATACAATGTTTGACAACTGCACAGAGATGTTTCCAAGACAGATACCTAAGAGTGTAAGAAAAACAATTTTGCAACTTTTTGTAGAGTGAAAAAGTATCTATTCCAGAAGGGTTGTCAAGAATAGAATTATTTCATTTGTAATTACTGTGGCTAGAGATTCAGGTTCATGACACCGATTTTAGTAGAGAAATATTTTGTCTTTCCTGAAAGTATTAAATTACCAGTCACACTCATTTTTATTTAATTGATTCTTTTTTTCCTCAGAACCTTAACATTAATTCTTTATCACATGTTGTTTATAAAAAATTTAAGAAATATATAACCCTATCCATAAAGACAGATTTCCCACTTTTCACATAAAGGCTTTTGGGTATGAACCTCACAATAAAGGAACTAGAAACCACAGTTAACTGGAAAATAAGAAACACGTAATGGAAAACAGTATTTATCTAGAAACTCTTATAATGCCAAAAATCTAAAACACCATCAAGATGATGAGAAGCACGAGCCTAACATCTTGTATATCAAAAGGCTCCCATACCACAGGGCTCCCTGAGGCAACATGCACCCACCAACCAAAGCTCAAGGTAAGTTTCATTCCAAAATTATTACCTTTGCAGTGAAAGTGAACGTACAAGGGGTGGGCATTGTCCTCCACTAAAAAAAAAAAAATCAGTGGTACCTTGATGCCTGCAATTCCATGGCTACGCCATGCTTTTTCTTGTGTGTGTGTCAGTGAAAGGCTTCAATTAATTCAAAATGCAGCCAGTTAATTCCTTAGTCATATTAGCTAACAATGCACCATCCTTCTTTCTTTCTCCACACTGATTCCCCAGAGAATAGTTGGTCAAATTCAAGGTCTTGCTGGTACCCTTCAAAACCCTCTAGGGAACTGATTTAAAATACCTGTGGGATTTCCCCTCTTCACAACACAAACATCCCATGAGAACAATGTTCCCCGGAATCTTTGAAGCTCCCATCCTCAAAGATGACATTTATGCTTATAGGAGACAGGGCACTTTCCACAGAGGACTCTGGCTTGTGTTCAGACCAGAGGAATTTACTTAGCATTCTTCTAAGGTGGAAGGGAAGTAAAGATAAAGGAGGGACAGTATTAGAAGAATGAGAGCACAGAGAAATGAAATTAAAAAGCTATATAATCCCAAATATTGCGTGAGTTGTAGCATAGATAAGTAATGCGGTTTGTGTTGTTATTGCCTGGAAAACACAGAGTCTCTGCAGAGAAGGTAAATGAAAAGCCAAGAATACAGATAGGATCAGACTAAAAAACACAAGTGTTTTTATAAGTGAAATTTACGCCTCTGTTAAACAGAAATTTTTAGACCTCATGATAAAAATCCATAAGCATTTTCCTAACAGTTGTCTGAGAAAGACACATCCCATTTACACTATATGGGTCGCAGTTTGGCACACATTTTTCCCTTTAGTACTGGGACTAGAAAGGATCTAAAGCTGCTTGTCAGCTTAAAGGTCACCTTCTTTACAAATTAGATGGCCATATAAGCAAAGGTTTATACAGCAGTGATATAACACACACACAAGAACTACACAATGTGAGGGGCTTGAAATAAACCCAGGAAACCAGGGCATTTCAGAGTTAAGCCTATCAGTCTATCTGTACCTTATCTCCCCGTGTCTGGCTATTGTGGTAATCTTGTACAAAATCATTCAAGGATATTTTGTCCCATGTGTGCTGTAACACTGACCGGGAGAAAGCAGAGTGCTGAATTAATAGATAAGCAAGAGCTTTAGCTTCCATTTTCATTGATTTTATGGACTTAAGGTAAAACCATTTAGTTATTTGAAGACTTCTTTCTTCTTAATGTTATTTATTTAAATATGTCTCAAGGATATAGCCTTCTACACGAGACAGGAACATGGCTCATTAACATGCAATGTTACATTAATCAGTAGCATTGATTCTTGTTGCCTGTTATAATGATAATGTGCACTAAGACTATTACAATGGCTGTTATGGCAAAGAGAAACGAGTATTTCCCTCCTTGCTGAAGCAGCAGTCAACACAAGAATTATATTCAAATAAAGTGCCAAAGTCTTTTCTTGTGGGCCTTATATTCATATGAATAGCACTACTAAATTCCACAAGAGAACGGATACAGGACTGTAACCACATTCATTTACGGCAAGTGAAAAACCATCCTCACTCTTCTACATTGAAAAGACAAAAAGCTACAGATCTGATTTATGATAAATTCTTTTTTAAAACCTTGTTTCATCTTTCAAATTAAGACACACCGAGTCTTCTGCCTAAAATTAGTTTTATATTTTGTCTCAGAGTGCGTGGGGAAAACAAAAACACCCCAAAAAACAAAACAACAACAACAACAAACAAACAAACAAAAACAAACAAACAAAAAACCCACACACACCAACAACCAAACCCAAAAAACCCAACAACACAAAACCACACACACAAAAATGAGCTCCACGCAAACCTGCAAAATCAAGTATTCCATGCGCTAGAACTGCAAGGCTTAATTCAAAGGTTGTATCATACTGGGAATGTTGCTATCCCAAAATCAGGTGAAAATTTCACAAAGGTGAAGTTACATCTATTTCCCTTCTTCCTCTTCCTCCTGACAGTTCCACTGCAGTGCTGTAAGCTGGACAGATTCACCAGAGTAAACTAAAAAGCTTTATAGCCTCCCCATCAGCATTGTTCAGTGAGAGCTGCTATATTATGTGACATGACCACAACTGTGCAGTACCCCTCCTGGCAAAATACCCACCAGGATATTTCCCATCCTAGACCATAAGCACAGTCAGAATAAAGGTACCTGATGGTACAAGCTCCTTTACTCAAAACAGGCAAAATGACAAATCAATTGTGACATTCATCCTTTTATTCATATAGGATAAATATATAAGCTCATTACTGCTCTTGCTTACTATTCTATCCTATTTCTATAAAACCATGTGGAAATGTTTAATGTCATGAACATACTCAGATTACTTTCAGCTGCCTTAGTTGTAAGAGAAATGAGCCAAACTTGTTAAAAAATAACACTGTATGTGTACATGAGTCTGTATGCGTCATACATATATGCACAAGATACTTCTTCATGATGTCTGTGTATCTGAGTGCCAGCTACTTGTTCTACCTCTACCACCTGACTGACAGAACATCTAACCCGAGGCTGTGCCTCAGCCAAAGTCTGCAGAGTGACATGTGTGATGTGTTCCTGCCAGAAACTCATCTCTTCCTGTAAAATGATCAGGTAATATGATCATGACAGACCATCTGGATTTACCAGGCTATTTTGTCTTATTTAAGAGGTATTCATTCAACTTCTAAAAGGTCAGATTTGAACCATCTGTGATGTAAACTGGTTGGAGCATTTGTGATAAAAAGCTAAAACTTCAGCTCAAGACAGCTCAGCAGACTCAAGATCTGAAAATAATTAGGGAAGGAATATATGGTACTAATCTGTCTCAGCCGTATTTCTGTTCTTGTTGATGTGAAATAACTGGCACGGATTTATTTGGTCAGGTGTATACTGGTAATAAATTTTGAGCTAACTTACTACTACTTTATATTAAAATATTATGACTCTTCAGTGTTTCCCTCCAGCTTTGATCAAAGAGCATTAAATTCACATTATATTTGGGTACACTTTGGAGTTTTGCCCCAGTGTGTGCAATGCAGCATTAGAACCAAAGCAGAGATGAGCCAGGATCCAGAAACCATTGGAATACTGTTAGGTGCTATTACCAGGGTCGATGTGAGCTCTTGTTTGAGCCCTGAAACTACAGACGATGTCTGCATATGAAAGAATAAATTTGGAATTTCAGCAATTTTTCAGATCAATATCTACACTTTTGGATAGTCACGTAGACCGGACAGTGTTATCACTGTAATGATCAGATATTAAAAAAGAAAGGCCTGTTAAAAGAGGTACTATCTTCTAACAGGCCTGGCAGGCTAATTGGAAAAAAGTGATGTGATAAATATAAAAACCCTGCAATTTGGTAAAACTGATTAATACTGCTGAATTAAAACAAAGGAAGTTCTTTCCAGCTTCAACTTAGCTTAGAGTTAGCTGACACTTTGACCTGAGGAAAGGACACTTGCATAAAACCTTATCTTCTCTTCCTTCCTACATCAGCAGAAGGAAGAAATCATGGGCTAGCACTGCCAACAAAATAACCTGGTATAACTATAAATCCTGTAACTATATAACCTGGTATAGCTATATATCACTTCATGAACTTACAAGGAAAAGAAGGAAGGTGTAAAGAAATAAAGCAATGAACTAAAACTAGAAGCTTTCATTTCTTAAAATATTCTACCGGCTATGGGTGTCTCTTTTTTTTTTTTTTCCTTAAGACCATAAAGGGAGATGTTATGGTAAATTGATAGCAGTCACAAAATCCTAAATACAGAGTCAACCTTTGAAAAGCTGTGCAGAAGTAAATGAGCCCTCATTTCATTTTACCACATCACTCAAATTTCTCAATGGCCTTTTCTCTGCATATTTTATGTGCTCTCTGGTTCTTGCTTTTCTTTTTCTTAAATGAGGCAGTGCTTTCACTGCCATGGAAAAAACCAAAACAAAACAAAACAAACCTTGAATGCTATTTATTAGCTGCAAGGAGCAAAAAGCTGATTCAACATAATAAGCTTGTAATTGTAATAATTGAATGCTAGTGAAGCAATTGTCTTATATATTATGTTTGTGGTGACAAGAGTTCAATGAACTCAAGTGCTGCATATACACAGTCTAAAGCCATTTAAAAATAATCAGTAAGTGAACTGATGCTTCCAGTATTTTCCATATAAATCTCACCCAGATGGCAAATGAACTGCATGTCAAGTTGCATTTGAATCTAAGGCGGTCTACACCTCACCATTTAAATTAATATGAGAACAAAACATACATATGATATAATTTTGTTCATCAGTATCTCATGCCATAAAGCCACAGAATTGGTTTCTGCTTTTAACTCTTAAGATTTTTTCTCTTTTAACTCTTTCAGTGCTTTACCAGCAGCGAATGTCAGAAGCAGCTAGCAATTGCTTTGATTTTCCATAAACAATTTTGTTTCATAGGCAGCACATTATGAAAAGCAGTTAATATGGAAGGAAATAATCCAATATTCTCCAGCTCCATTTTGAGTGGCACCTAACACATTCTAACTAACAATTATCATTATTATTATGGCTTTTCCACTGTCAATGTGAAGTTTATCCACATTACTTATCAATTGCCCTAACAACATCCTAGACTCACTTTAAAAACCAAAGCAGCATGAATTGATGGCACCAGTAATACAGAACATAAGACACTTTTTTCTCAGTTTGCAGCCTATCCAGGGCAGAGGTACTCTGAGCAACACAGGAATTTTTCATTGATGATGACATCTAAATTTCACAGTTGTAAATGATTCATAAAATTAGAAAGACACCGTTGCCATTTAATGTTCTATCTTAGTAGTAAAATTTAGTAGTGGACTCCAGCTTATGTGCAGTGGAAGAGGTGACTGTTAGGTGGAGTTTGGGGAACTAGATTAGCATAATGCAAATAGCCAGAACTTACTATTTCTTCCCTGAACAAGGAATGATGTTTTAGACTGACCTATTGGACTGACATGTATAAAAGCATAGGTAACAGCAAAGTACCATGCTTTTCTACATATATTTTTATACATATTGTTGTGTGCTGTGTTTTTATGAGAGCTTAGAGGGTTGGAACTGCAATTGCCCCCACAACCAGAGATGGGTATGCAGCAGTGGAAAGAGCTTTTCAAATAATGGCTTGAAAAATGCTTCTTTTCACCAATTCTAATTAACTACTGAAAATCAGACCTTTTGAAGAAAAAAAAGGCATTTTTAGTGTCTGTAGAAGGGAAAGAAACACCGAAAGTCACTGTATTCTATGACAGGTTTTCAAACAAATGTTTGTATAGGGTAAGTAAACAGGTAAAGCCAATGTGTAAATAGGCAATAGGTAAATCCAGTCACTAGTACGTTCTGTGAAAGCAGTGAAAGCTGTCTCACATGGAGAGAGAAACTCTCACATGACCCAATGACCATCGTAAGACTCACAAACCTCTACTCAAAGTGTAAAATTGCCCTAAACCATCATGTCTCTTTAGACACAGGCGAGATCAAAAGCCTGTATTAAGAACAAACTAAACAGCCCCTCTAAAAGCAAAGTGAATACTGCATAACCAAATTCTGTTTCTCAGGTAAGGAATGGGAGAATACTACCCAAATGGACATTATTCATACAGCTAAATGTTCCCTAAGAAGGAAATACTGTTAAGAAGGCGGTAGAGGAATCCCTAAATAACAGCATAGCATGGAACATATAAAATACAGGTTTTCAGTAAGTCTCTGGATCACTTCTCATTTGCATCTGCCAAAGATTATGTCCTTCTTTACCATTATCATTACAGAGTCTACGGCAAAGCTCACCACTTCACACCAGCCAAGCCCAACCTCAGGGAGCATCTCAATCTCGCAGCAGTATTACACAAAGTCTCCTGAGCAGCCTGAATCACCACAGAGGTAAAGGGAATTTCTAAACACATGGTTGGGTATTCTTGAATAGAGACAATTCAGTTAAGGTAGATGTCTCCTCAAGATAACGTCAAACAGCAAGAGGGAACAAATTCATCCATTATGGAGTGGTGAGGAGCTGATGTCTGGGGAGTTCATTAAACTGCTGAATAAAGCTGTGACGTCTTCCCAAACCTTCCATGAATTCTGACCTGTCAGTGGTTTCACAACTAGAGAAGGAAATCAAGACTCAAAATGGAGTTCTCTCTCCAGTGTTAGCTCACTGAATCATCTGAGCATTACAACATGTCCAACTTCAATTATTTTAACAAGCTCCTCAGCCTATCAAGCAACTAGATGTAGAAAGGAATTAGTAAAGTCTCTAAAATATCTGGTAAATATTTAATGCATGCTTAACTTGCTTTGGAGGAAGTACAGTGCAATTAACCCTGACAGTCCTGAAAAGCATGGCATTGGAAAAATTTCTTTATCAAATGGATTTTAAATCCCTGAAAGAAGATGCCCAGGGAAGTGGTGGAGTCACCATCCCTGAAGGTATTGAAAAGACATGCAGATGTGGCACTGAGGGTCATGGTTTAGAGGTGACCTGGCAGTGTTAAGTTAATGGCTGGACTCAATCATCCTAAAGGTCTTTTCCAACATAAATGATTCCATGATTGTCAGACCCACAAGTTGTGGGGTTTTTTCCTCTAAAAAAACCCAAACTGAACACAAAATTCAGCCTTATTCTTTTGCAAAATCATTTACAAGTGCTTCTAATAATATTCGTTCTACAAATAATAATTACTTTTATCCTGATAAACTATCTGGAACTAGTGCAAGAAGAAAAAAGATTTCCAAAAATCAGAAGATGTTGTTCCTAATGTGAGCCTCTAAATCAAGCAAAACAGGTTGGTGACATTTCTTAAAATGTAACATTTATATTGGATAATTTATTAGAAATTAATTTCATGGTAGTGAATACTTTATATCCATATATACCTACTCTTACCAGTAGTGTATAAAACAGAGGATAGGAGAACATGCTAAATCACCACTCTGCTGAGTGTCCAGTGACTTGTCCCCAAGCCCTGAACACCCCCACACCCCAGTAGCTCCAAACACATGGCCTGGCAGGAGACTTCCCTTTTTCCAGTGCCAGTCCCACCAGTAACTCTTGTTGTATCAGTAGGGCACTGCAGGAAAAGTAGCATCTAGCGAGCTCTATTCATAGCCAAGGTGGACTCAAGGTCTACGCAGGGGTTTGCAAGAACCTTTGAGATGGAACAAGTAATTCCTAGAGAGCACTGTAGAGAGACTGCACATTTGTTCAGTTGAGGACAAGAGATCCAAAGTAACCTCCTGGCACATCAAGAGATGACCAGCAGAAACTAGAATAGCATTTAGTCATCTTAAAGGGATGGCATCACCCATCTTTATTGTCATTTTGCAACAAGTTCTTGAATAAGTATGGCGTTCCGCAGCTGACTACAGCTTTAAGCTTTCCAGGTAGCAGCAGTGTTGGTTTCAACATCCCTTAGTGAGTAAAACTGTTGGAAGTGGATGTTTATTCCATGAGAAAGTAGTAGTAGAGGCAATTTTTCCCAGAAGTTCAATGTTTACAGGAAGTGCCTTTGAAGCTACACTTGAACAGAAAAATTTGCAGTGTGTGAGAAGCGAGAAAGGAGATAGTAAAGGCTCTAGGAAAGGGAGAGGCACTTGGAGATCTATCTGCTGGTAACCTCCACTGTTTTGTAAACTAAGTGAAAACTAGAACCTTGCAAATGCAAAGCCCAGTTCTTTCTCTCTCTCTCTCAAAAAAAAAAAAAAAA
>JANHGN010010077.1:0-21702 GCA_024605025.1 Megaceryle maxima | reverse complement strand
CCGGTGGGGCGGGCGCGGGGGCGGGGGCGGGACGGCCGGCCCCGCCCCGGGGGGGTCGGTGGGGTGGGGGGGGGGGGGGGGGGGGGGGGGGTGTCTCTGGCACCCAACACCCCCATGGGGTGGCCAGAGCCCCCACGTGCTACCTCTCTTCCAGGGAAGGCAAAGTCTTCCAGGTCCTCCTGGGCGCCCACTCACTGACGGAGCCAGAGCCCCACAAACGCCTGTACCGGGTGCGCGCTCAGTTCCCCCACCCTGGCAGCAACATCCACAACAACAAGGATGATCTTCTTCTCCTCCAGGTGGGCTTGGGGCCATCAGGATCCCCTCCAGGACCCTCCTCCCCATGACCTGCCAGGCATGACCCCACTCCCACAAATCCCTCCACCCTTTGGGATCTCATTTGGGTTACCAAGGCCAGTCTGGCACTGATTGGTGCTTGGCCCCCAGTCCCTCTTTCCCCATCCTGTGGGACTGCTGGCACTTCCCCATCACCATTTCCCCCCACCAAAGATCTTTGGGCTGCATCCAAATGCCTTCATCTTCCCCACATGGCTCCGGCCACATCCCAGGGGCTTTGAGCAGAGGCAAAGCTCCGAGCACAGCCAGGCTGGGACCATCCCAGTGTCGGGGTCAGGCTTGATGTGCTCCGTAGCAGGCCTCTGCTGACCTGGCTTCCCATCTTGCTTCGTGGCAGCTGGAGGAGAAAGTGGAGCTGAACGCACACGTGCGGGTGCTGCCGGTCCAGTGGGAGGACCGGGACGTGGCAGCCGACACGGTGTGTGTGGTGGCGGGCTGGGGGACCATCAGCCACAGCGGCCGCCGGCCGGACAAGCTCCAGGAAGTGGAGAGGCCCGTGGTCAGCCGCGACGTCTGCAACCACCGCACCCGCCACGACGGCACCATCACGGAGAAGATGATGTGCACTGACTCCCGCCGCAAGGACAGCTGCAAGGTACCGCTCGCCCTGGCCTCCTGGGACCACAGAACCATGGCCAGGGCCCCAGGCTGGGGCTGCTGACCCTACCTTGGGGGCCTGGGAGTGGGGTGAGGTAGCGGGGAGTTTACCCAGAGCCTGAAAGAGGTGAGGGTGGGGGGCTGGGGGGCAGGGTGGGGCTGCATCCCCAGGGTGATGGGAGCTGCAAAGCAGCTCTTGTGAGCCTGGAGACAAGGATGAGGCCATGGGCATGACCCAGTGTGCCCCAGGGGTACCCATGGAGGGTCTGTCCCACCAGAGCTGGGGGTCTGGGCTATAAGCAGGGGGGTGAGGGAGGACAGGACTGACCCCAGCCCACAGCTCCTGTGGGTGAGACCTGTGGCTGGGGGCACCCAGGGGCTGAGCTCTGTCCCCTGCCGAGCCTCGGGTCAGGCAGACACCCTCCCAGCTCTGGGATCAGGGGGACAGAGAGGCTGGAATGAGCCAGAGACTGCCAGTGATGCCGGTGCTCCCACAGGGAGACTCTGGTGGCCCCCTGGTCTGCAACGGGGTGGCCGAAGGGGTGGTGACAGCCGGCTCCCGCGTCTGCGGCAACTACAAGAAACCCGCCATCTACACCCGCATCGCCCCGTATGCAGCCTGGATCGACAGCGTTATGGCCTCAGCGGCCAGGGAGGGGGACGCTCGCTGAGCCTTCCCGCCCCGGGACCTGGCCCCACACCACGGCTTGCTGCTGCCGGCACGGCCACGGCACCCACGCTGCTGCTTGGGGAACGCCCCACAGCCAAGCACCCGGCGCTCCACCCGCTGCCCCGACCTGCTCCCGCAGCATCCCCAGAGCCAGGAGAGCAGCTGGGCTGGGGAACCAGCGAGAAACCAGGGGAAGAGGGTCCCTGGCTGGGCCCACTGCTCGCAAAGGCCGGGCCCAGCTGGGGGAAGGCGAGGGAGGGTCACAGCCCCCACACTGGCACAGGCTTTGCTGAACGCGCCCAAAACACTGGTTGTGACCTGCTGCAATAAAAAGATGGCGATTCCTGCAGAGCTGGAAGGGGGGTGTCTGGGTGTGTGGGTCTGAGTGGGAACCCCCTGCCCAGGGGGGTGGGCAGTATTGGGAGGAGCTGGACACAAGGCTGGATGTGAGTCAGGGGGTTGTGGTCAGGGTCCCCCCCACTGTCCACCACTGCTCCAAGCCCCCAGGCAGCAGGAGGGAGCCCATCCTCGCCTTGGCCAAGTGCTGAGACCCCCCAGACTGACTGCCCTGGAGCCCTCAAGGGGCATGTGGACCCCACTGCCCCCTCCCTGCACCCTTCCTGGCCCCAAACCCCACAGCTCAGTATCCCCAGTGGCTCAGGCAGTGAGCAGGGGCCACAGGGTGCTAAGGTGCAAACTCAGGACCTCACACGGGGTAGTCATGTGAGGATTTGTTAAAGCAGAAGCTGGAAAGTGCCAATAAGGCATCAAGTGGCAACAGCTCCCATGGCATGGCGAGGAGGATGGGCAGGATCCGTGCTGGGACCCCCACTCCTGTCCCAGGGACCCATGGAAAGGCAAAGGGGGCTGGGCTGGGAGGTGCCTGTGCTCAGCTCTTCTGGCGAGGAAGCGCCCCCACCCCCTGCCCCAGCCCAGGCTGCAAGAGACCACCCTGGGGAGCTGCTCCCAGCTCTGGGGCTCTGTTTGGGGTGGGAGGTGACCAAGTGAGGATCCATCCCCCCACAGAGTGACCGCTCAGTCCCACCTCCCGGCAAGCAAACAGTAAACCCCAAACCTCCCAGGAAAGGGCAATGAGTTTTGCTTATAGGGGAAAAGAGCCTTTACGGGAAAGTGTGGTTTCCTAATTAGCCATTTGTTTTTCCTTAATTACCAGTGGAAGAGTGAGGAAGAGACCAGCTCCGTGGAGCAGAGCTGAGAGACAAGCTCTTTGCCATCAGCTCTATTTTTTCACTACTAAATTAAAATGCAGTTCCAGAGGGAAAGGAACGTAAAAACTGTGGCTTGTTCTCTCCCTTAAACAGTCTCTGGGGACACTCTGTTGTTGCTGGGCGGGGCAGGAATTCGGCCAAGCCCCAGCTGGGCTCCAAGCCCGTCCCCTGGGCTTTGTCATGTTTAGGTGCAAGGGTGGAAGGTGCTGGTCTGACCCCAGCAGAGGTCAGGTCTTCCCAGGCGGCTGCTGCTCCACCCCTTTGAGGGGCCAGAGGCTACCGAGGGAGTCCTTTCCCCAGAGCAACCTCAACCAGGAGCTTCCAGTTTCAGTTCTGTCCCTGCCCAAGGGCCCTGGCCAGGCCCTGCCCGAGGGCAGCCACACCAAAAAGCAGTGAGCTTCAAAACCAGCCCAAACATTTTGTACAAAATTAAGGGAATTTTTATTAACACAGGCGCTGCTGGTTTGGCGAGAGCCCAGGTGGTTCTCCCGAGGGGGAAGGCAGCACGCCCTTAACTGCAGGCAGGACAATGGTGGAGTCTCCCGGCAGCACAAGATCTCTCTCCAAGGATGCGAGGAAAAGAGGAGTAACAAGCTCACCAGCAGCAAAGGGTGACCCTACGGCACTGGGTGTTTGTTCCCCATTCACTGGGGCCTTCGCTCACCCTGCAGCACCGCGCTCTGCCCAGACAAGGGCTCACAGCGGGGCCTGGCCGCACACTCTGCCCAGAGCCACCAAGGCAGCCAGGCTCCCTCCTCCCAGCCCTCGGCCCATGCTGACAGGGACAGCTCTGGAAGCCCCGACCGGGAGGAGGGATTCTCCCTCCTCCTCAATTGCAGCAAAAGCGGCAGCGCTGGGGGCAGCTGCTCAGCGCCGTCCCCGTGTCCCAGATGCCTCCTGGGAAGACCACCCCGAGCAGAGCTCAGGAATAGCTGAGGGGCATCCTCCTCCAGAGCCCCCCGCAGAGGCAGTTCTTGATCCAGCGCTGCTCCCACTGCTTCACCGCCGTCACCTTGTTGGGTGACTTCAGCATCGTGACGCAGCCGCACCTAGGGGGAACACAGAGGCTGCAGGCGGGGCCCTGGCAAGAAAGAAAAGAGCCAGTGCTGCTAGGGCACCTGCACAGATCCTGCAGGGAATCTCAGGAGGAAACTGTTCGGGGGTTTTTCTGTTGTTGTTTTTGTCATCTGCACATGCTTTTTGTGAGCTAAAAACCAGATGAAGTCACGGGAGTGCTTATCTGAAGCAAAGAGGTTGTCCTGGAACAGGGGCTGCCTAAGACAACAGCCCCCAGATGCTGTTTAGACATGAAAGGGGAGACAGATACCTTGTGAAAATGACCTGCTGCAGAGATTTTTCCATTATAACCAGTAATTCAAGCTAATTCAATCACACGATTAGATGGATGTTTGCTCCCTGCACCATTACCCTGAAATCCAGGCTGTTTTGTGAGTGTGAGGAGAGCGTGTGAAAGGAGAGGACAGCACAATGGGGCTCGGAATACATGCCTGCTTTAAAGACCAAGCTCAGCACCGTGGATACTGGGATTATTTCCTTCCCCCCACCAGCTCCTGGGACCGTGAGTGGAGACCAGAGGAGCTTTAGAAAGACAAGACAAGCAGCAGGAGCCTCTCTGAGCCCCAGCCCGCGCCGCTCACCTGGTGCATGACTTGCACTCCTCCGTGGGGTACGCTCCCAAATGGAGCCGCCTCAGGTGGTCGATTTTGGGCTGCCCGGGTGCCCTGTGCAGGGGGGAAGGAAGGAAGGAGAAGGGAACTTCTCTAGAACATCACTGTCTAACAGCTGTCTCCAGGACAGCGAGCTGTGTTTTGGTGGCCAACGTGCCACAGGCCTCAATAGCCCGGCCACCAAGCCCCATGGGATGCGAGGCTGTGTGGGCAGGAATCTCACTTTAGTGTTTTGTTTCTCCACTCCCCTCCCCCCTTTGCAATCTCTTTTCAACACTTTAAATTCCCAGCCCAGTGCAAGTTAAGAAGGGAATTCAAGTGGAGAGAAGAAGCTGCTCTTGGGTCACAGCAGCAACTGGACAAGCCAAAAACCACAAGCATTCCAAACCACTGACCTCAAAGCTCCAAAGAGACCCCAGGACGCCCCGACACCCTCTTCTCGCCCCTCAACCCATTCGTTTCAGGTCTCTGTACCTGACAAAGGCATCAAACTGGGAAGAGACGGTGTGACCAACAAGGCCAGGAGCCTTCCCAAACTGGAGCCGGACCAGCTGCTTGTTCTGCAGCTTGCTGATAATGCCATCATTGATGGGCAGCCAGTCAATATTGGGAATGAGCAACTGGCTGGGCAGGAGGCAACACTCATCTATCAGGGTATCATCTGGCTCCGTTATGTGGTTTTCCTCACGACCTGCACACAAAAGGAAGCAGAGAACCAGCGTGAGCCTTCAATTCCCTGCTCAGAGACGGGGAGAACCGCATGTGGCTTCCTCCTCCACCCGCCAACGCAGCTCGGAGAACAATAAACCCAGCAGCTGCACCTGCCCCTTTCGACGCTCCAGCCCCGCTCAGAAGTGACTCCCCACAATTATCCCTTTCAGGCGCAATCCCCATTAAGGATTCTTTTGTTCAGGGCAACAGGCGAACGCTTACAGCACAGCCAGAGTTTCGTCAGGAGCCTGAAGAGGAGGGACATGCTGTCCTGGGTGTCGGAGGTGGCCGTGTAGACGGGGAGGCAGCTCGGCTTCAGCAGCCCCCAGATGCGGATCACGACCATCAGCTCCCTGAACATACCCAGGGAGGCTCCGTCCCGCAGGAAGCTGTGTCCCGGCCGGACTGGGGAACCCTGCGAGCGAAAACCAGCCGAGACTGGGGCCGACACACAGGCTGCTGGAACCACCGCACTCTTTTCAGTCGTTAAGGTTGGAAGAGACCTTTCAGATCACCGAGTCCAACCACTGCCACAGCACTGCCAGGGCACCACTGACCCATGTCCCTCAGCACCACAGGGGGCTTGGAAACCCCTCCAGGGGTCATGGGGACTCCACCCCTGCCTTGGGTGGCCTGGGCCAGGCCTGGACAACCCTTTCTGTGAAAAAATTGCACCCAGACGGGCACAGAAAGGACCACTTTATAGTTCTGCTGTTTCTTACACTCTTCTCCCACGCACCCATTTCAAGAGGAGCACCAGGGTTGCGTGTGACTCAGCTAAAGCTGCCCACTGATGTTTTTTTCCCCTCTTGGTGTGTTCTCAGAGCTGAGGCTCTCACCTGGTTGGGAAGACTGGCCAGCAGGTACAGCACAAAATCTCCCACCCACTGGATGAGCTGCTGCAGGGACTGCAATGTGGTCATCTCCAGGACAAATTCTTCTGTCTTCAGGTTAATCATCACTTTGTCAATGTCTGGAAGAGGGGGAAAGAAGAAAAAAAAAAAAAAAAAAAAAAAAAAAAAAAAAAAGAAAAGAAAAGACATCCATTTCCTGGCTCAGGAAGATGGATCCAAACTTCTCCCCCTGTCCCTGTGGTGCCAAGAGGTGTCTGCCCTCCTCTTCCTCAAACCAGGGAGTTACTGTAAAAACGTGACACTTTCTATCGATCGCCAAAGGGGAGCAATCTGACAGAAACCACCCAGAACACGATGCCAGTCGCTTGGGGCAACGGGCAACCAGCACCTATGTCTGTGATTTTGGAGCAGATCTCGGTGAGCCGGTCGCCGGGACTCTTGTCCGGGGTGTTGAGGAAGTGTGGGCGCAGCAGCGACTTCAAGGTGCAGCTGATGGCGATGAGGAAGAGCTTGGCATGGTAGTCGCACACCCGGGCTATGGTGCTGGAGGAGAGCTTGCAGAGAGACGCCTTCATGGCGACGATGCGCGTGGAGAGAACCTGATTGACAGAGACGGCAAGAAAAATGCAGCACTAAAGGCAGAATTAGAATAAGCTCATTAAAAGAAGCTGCTTTATTCTCTGCTCTGTCTGTGCCACATGAATGATGGTAAGGGGTACAGTTCCGGGCGCGTGAGCACCGCCGGGCGCGTTACAAACGGCACCGCTGTTCCCAGAACCTCTACCAAAAACCAGACTCTGCATCTCACCAGAGTGATAATGAATGGGGCTTCTCCATACCTCAAGTACTGCTTGTGCAGAGCATCCAGAGACAGCACTGCCCGCTCGTTAAGAGCCGTCTGTCCTCCGAGCACGGGCTCCCTCCTCACAGTCACCCACCCAAAGCCTCCACGTGCTCAGCCACCGCACAGGCTCCCGCTGACCTGCTGCAGGGCCGCATTCTGGCGCATGTACTCTTCGTGCAGCTTCTCCACCAGGTTCTGGACCATGTTGGGCTGGACGTGGAGCAGGATGTCCCACCAGTCGTAGCCAGTCACCATGCAGTACTCCAACAGGAACAGCAAGTGCCGGAGGGACATGTTCATGTCCAGCACGTGGCCCATAGAGGGGGAGATGCGAAGCATGCTCAGCTGAACAGAGGAGGCAAAGGAAAACCTGCACCAAGAGCTGGCTTGAAAACATTCCACAAAGCTACACCACCCCCCAGGGACCACTGCAGCTCATTC
Organism: Megaceryle maxima; assembly: GCA_024605025.1. NCBI lineage: Eukaryota > Metazoa > Chordata > Aves > Coraciiformes > Cerylidae > Megaceryle > Megaceryle maxima. The sequence continues at coordinate 14,311 of JANHGN010010077.1, read as the reverse complement.
CTGACCCAACAGCAGAACTCCTGCAGGAAGGGCGATACGTTAACTGGGATCTTGTTTAGCAAGGATCACACCACTGGAAGTAATAGTCTAGAACACAGGTGTTGTGAGGAGCAGCTGAGGGACCTGGGCTTGTTGAGCCTGGAGGGAAGGAGGCTCAGGGGAGACCTTCTGGCTCTGACAGCTCCTGACAGGAGGCTGGAGCCCCGGGGGGTTGGGGTCACGCTCTGCTCCCAAGGAACAAGCAACAGGACAAGACGAACCGGCCTCAAGTTGCCCCAGGGGAGTTTGACGTTAGAGCTGAGGAACAATTTCTTCCCCTCCAGGGTTGTCCAGGGCTGTGCCAGGCTGCCCAGGGCAGTGGTGGAGTCCCTGTGATCCCTGGAGGGGTTTTCCAAGCCCCCCGTGGAGCTGTGGTGCTGAGGGACATGGGTCAGTGGTGCCCTGGCAGCGCTGGGGCAGTGGTTGGACTGGATAAGCTTAAATGTCTTTTCCAACTGTAAAGACTCTGTGATTCTCAGTGTTTTTCTGAGTGATCTATCAAGACCTGGGGAAAGCCTGGCTGAGAACAGCTTCCCTATGGCCCACAACAGAGCACGGTACCTTCCCGTGACTGTCGATGCCGGCCAAGGCCAGGGAGGTCCAGGAGAGCTGCATGGCTTTGAAGTGCACCAGGGGGCCAGCGGTTCGCTGCCTCTTGATCGTCTGCTCGTCCACCGGGCGCTGGGAGGAGGAGCCATAGAAAACGGCCATCGTCTGCAAGGACAGGCGATGGACAATGTGGACACTGCCATCGTGGAAAGCCAAAGCCAGGCCTGTGGAGACAAGACAACCGAAGCTGAGCAAGAGACTCCTCCTGGTACAGCCCAGACCTTGCCAAGAGAAGCAGCCACCAACAGCCCACGTGGCAATGAGACAGCGCCTGCAAGGCCGTGGGCTTGCAGGACTCTGTGGCTGAGGCCACCTCGGCATTTCAGAGACACCCTTTCCCATGGAATGAAATGGGATGACTGGGAAGTGTCTGTGAAGGTTTTCCCAGCAGCAGATCGTATGGTTCCACTTCAGCTACAGTTCAGGAGATGGAGAAGGGAAAGCTTCAGGCAAAAGCAGATTAAGTAGGAGACAGACAAGAGCAGCTCCTTACCCAATCCGGGGAAGAACTTGGTGTCATTCGCCACCTTCAGGTCGGTGTTGGTCAGGGAGATGGGCAGCTTGGGCAGGGCCACGGCTGAAACTCGGTCCAAGTCGTTGGTGGCAGAAAGGATCCGCCATTTGAGGATCATGGGCTGCTTGTCTCCAACTTTGGAAAATAAGTAAGTGAGACATCTCTCCACAGAGAGACCAGAAACTCCCCCCAGTTTCTGCCCACACTCGCCAGCTAGGTGGGATTACAGATCAAGCCCTGACTATTTGCTCCTTCTACTATTTCCCTCATATTTCCCCCCCCCTTTTTTTTTTTGAAGAAACAACCACTCACTTTGCTAAATCTCTTTTGCTGGTGGTGATTAAATAATGAAAAAAATCCTTATGTACAATAATCCTTTCTATTTCCCGGGAACAAACTGCAGAGATTTGATTTTGTTCTATCTGAAAGCAGGTGGAGCATAGGCAGAAAACAGGCAGACTGGAGCAGTTCATTAAACCACCTCTGCTGCACAATCTCTTCCCTTTCCAGCCCTCGGCTCGCCCAGTTCTCAGCGGGAGGAGCAGTTTTGCAGCACAACACAGAAAATGTCTTTTATTAAGTGGAGGTAATGATCAAACCCCTTCCTGGAAAGCAGAAATTTGTTGTCTGAAGTGCGAGCAGAGCGAGCAGAGCATGTGAGTGAACACCTGAAGAAACTGTGGGATTCGGGATGCTCCCATCTATGGGACCTGGGGGTGCTGGTGGACAGCCAGCTGAACAAGCGTGTGCCCAGGGGGCCAAGAAGGCCAATGGCATCCTGGCCTGGATCAGAAACGGCGTGAGCAGCAGGAGCAGGGAGCTGACGGTGCCTCTGTATGCAGCACTGGTGAGACCACACTTTGAGTACCATGCCCAGTTTTGGACTCCACAGCACAAGAAGGACATTGAGGTGCTGGAGTGGGACCAGAGAAGGGCAGTGGGGCTGGTGAGGCATTGGGGAAGCATCCCTGATGAGGAGGCTGAGGGAACTGGGGTTGTTTAGTCTGGAGAGGAGACCGAGGGGAGACCTTATTGCTCTCTACAACTACCTAAAAGGAGGTTGTATTGAGGCTGGTGTTGACTTCTCCTCCCAAATTACTAATGATAAAGCAAGAGGAAATGGCCTCAAGTTGCATCAGGGGATGTTTAGATTGGATATTAGGAAGATATTGTTCAGAGAGAGTGGTTGGGCAGTGGAACAGGCTGCCCAGGGAGGTAGTGGAGTCACCATCCCTGGAGGGGTTTAAAAAACAAGTGGATGTAGCACTCAAGGCTATGGTCTGGTGGATAGAGAAATGTTGGGATGAAGGTCGGACTTGATGATCCTACAGGTCCTTTCCAGCCCTAATGATTCTATGATTCTATGCAATAATGAGGCTGAGAACCCATCTTGTGTTTTCACCTGCACCACGCTGTTGTTTTTACGAGCGTCTGGTGCAGAAACTCACCCACAGGGGAGATCTGCTGGAAGATGTTGTTGACAGGCAAACCCTCCTTTCGCAGAGACCAGCACTCCACGATGCTGCTGTTCTGGTTGGAAGCACAAAGCAACACCTGTGGAACAGACACTCCTGCTGTGACCACAGGCATGAAGTTCCCAGCAGGCAAAGATGCTGTGAAACAATGTTTGCTGCCCCTTCCTCTCTTCTCCATTTTGAGGCTCCTCTAATTAACTTATCCTCCACTAGTGAACAGCAGAGGACTGTAGGAGCAATACATGGCAGTGAAGTCCCTAATCCCAGCTAAAAGGGAACAGAGGCAGAACTCTGCCACATTTTACCATGGGCTGGGACCTCTCTGTCACAACTGGTCTCATATCCCGTGTGCCAGGGACCTGCCAACATCACTCGTGCCCACCACACACTAAATGTAAAGGGAAGGGCAGGGACTGGACTGAGTTTGGAGCCAGAGCAGACACCATGTCCTTCAGCTTGACCAGAGGAGAGGTTCAAGCTTCACAGAATCACTTTGTGTTCCAGAATTGTTTTATCAAACAAAAATCGAGTTAAGCTGCTACATTAAGTCAGCAGATCAAGAGCTCTGAGCGCTCTGGAGAGGGGCTGCTTGGAAGCTGCGCTCTGAAGATTAAACATTTCATGTCCCAGACCGTCCTGGACGGAGCCAGACCCAGAAAACAAACAGAGCAAAACACAATCAGGTTAATTGTGCTCTGGGACAGGGCTCCACTACCAACGGGAGGGCTCAGCCACTACACCCTCAGACTGTTTAAGTGCTGCCTGCTTGAACCAGCAACGCTCCCAGAAACACCAGTTAGAAACACAAAGGGCACCGCAGGATGAGACCGTTCCCCTCCAGAGCCCTGTGGGGAAGCTGAAAGAGGAGCAAACAGCGATCTCCTGGCCATTCACTGAACTCCTCCTCACTCTGACAACAGATGCTCACCTGCTCTGACATGTCCCGAGCCAGGAACTTGAGGTGAGTGATGGCTGGGTACTTGTCCTTGCGGGCAGGGTCGGTGGTGCAGCGCATGAAGAGGGAAGGCAGGATTTCGGTGTCTATCTTGCACTTCTCGTTCACCACGCTGACGCAGACTTTGTAAAACTGGACGGGGGAGGTGCTGCTGCCATCCGACGTGGCTACCACAATGTTCCCCCCGCCAGTGAAGGCGACGTCGGCCAAGGCCACACGACAGCGGAGGCGGCACAGGCTCTCTGTGGACGTCAGCACCTGCCCGTTGGGCTTGAGGAGAGAAACGGTCACCAGCCCGCTGATGGTGACAGCGATCCAGCCTTCCATGGGCTTCCCGCCGAACAGTGTCAGCGACGGAGAGAACTTCACCCTGGAAAACTTCTCGCCGAAGTTCGACGCTCCTGACTGTGAACAAAAGCCAACAGCAATGAGATGTTTGCCTCCGACGCCCGCAGAGCTCTCCTTGTGGAGTCACCGCGGCGTGGTCTGCGGAGTCAGACCAGAGCGCCCAGCTCAGGCACCCAGCTCTGCTCCATCATCCCAGAGAGGCCAGAGTGGCCCCAGCTGTGTGGGCGGCAGCAGGAACACACCAGCCCCGCAGCAAAGCCCTCGGAGCAGCCCAGTCACAGAGCTCCCAGCTCCCTTTCCATGGCCAAATCCAGCTCCGACCCACTACGTCCCTGTGCCTCGGGGCCTCTAGGGCTAAAGAGAGGGAAAAGCTTCCCTCTCCCTAAAGAGAGGTAAATTCTGCTTGGCAGATTTGAGTCTGAGAGAATTAGACACGTTTCTTATCTCCGCACACATATGGTTGCCGTTCCCAAATCCCTGGAGCAAACCTCAGCACCTTGGATGAGCTTCTCAATTACTACTAGTCAGGAAAAAAAATACACTTTATCTCTACTTCATAGCCGAGGAGAGCGAAGCACCAGACTAAGCAAGCTGCGTTCAAAGCGCCAAGAGAAATGAGGCATCCAACTGCTGCTGAAATTTACAGGAATCCGAGTTTTCTTTTTGCTGGGAGTAATTCACCTCCTTGACTTGCCCAAGGCCGAGGAGGAAGCACAGAGTGGAGAGGAACCCAGGCAGAAAGAGAAGGGAATGGGGGCAGGAGCTCCCCCAGCCCTCCACTAACAGCCAAGACCAGGGGAGCCGGGACAAACCTTCTCCACGTGCAGAGCCAACTTCACGCCGTTGTGCAGCCAGGACAGGGCCACAACAGGGTCGCCCTCCACCAGACTGCCCATGGTGTTCTCCCAGCTGTTGGCTAAGTGATCGGTCATGATCCAGCACTTGATGTGACCATCAGCGTCTGCTGAGAGCAGCCGGGAACCTACGAACAACAGCACCTCATAACAGCCAGCCAGGAAAAAAATATCAAGCCAGAAACCAAACCACCCCACTGCGGTTCCAACAGAAACAGCAGCCAAGTTGTGTCTGCGAAGCGACAGAGAAAATCCCTCTCCAGGAGGAATGGCAAACCATCCTTGAGGAAATGCATGTGAACAGGGGGACAGAGGGGGGAGAAGGAGGGATCCCAGCTCACCCGACTGATCCCACTCCAGACAAGTGATGACCTCGGTGTGGCCGGAGTTAACAGAGTAGACGTCCCATGGGTGCTCGGTGTCGATGATATGGACCATGTGGGTGAGATCTACCCAAAAAGAGAGCAGGTCACTGTCCCCTCAACAGAAACTATTCTCCATCCAGCAGTTGTGGGAAGGAGAACAACTGTCCTGTGCAACTCAGGTGAAGTACCTGAGAGCTTCCCCCAGAGAAGAAAACACCCACTGAACATAAAGAAAAGAAAGGGCACACGTTTCTTGTGGGGGTTACTGCAGGTGAGCGATTCTGGGCTCTCAGCAGAGCCCAAACCACAAAGCCCAGCGGTTCCTGGCAGTGGGTCCTGCCTAAACACGCTGTGAGTTTCCAGGAGATGCTCCCCAACTTTCCGGAATCCCAGCGTACCTTTTTCCTCCTCATTTTTGAGGTCTGTGGTGAAGGCGATGAGGTTGCGGCAGGACCAGGCGCACACCAAGGGAATGGACGGGCAGTGGTTGCTCTTCGGCTTCTTCTCCCACTCGCAGACATAGGCCAGGTCCATGTCCTCGGGGCTCCGGGACCCCGCAGAGGCGGGGCGGAACTGACGCTCGCTCCTCCCTGGAAGCGGGAAAACAGCCAATTGCACAAGTCGTAGGCCGCGGGCTGAGGCCCGGTTACACCCGACCCCTCATCGAGACGCGCCCGGGCCTCACCGCGCCGGACTCCGGGCAGGAAGCAGCCCTCAATTCCCCCGGGGCGAGCGGGGGGCCCTCACCCCCCGGAGAGGGGGGTGTGTGGGGATGGGGGGAGCACAAGCTCCGCACCGGGAGAGGACCCCGCGGCGGGGACGGGAGCGCGGTCCAGCCCCTCACGGCGGGGGGTGAGACGGGGAAGGGGGGTGGGGGCTCCACCGGCCCGCGGTGGGACCATTGAGGGGTCTACCCACCGGGGTACCGGCCCCACAGCCGGTGGCGGAGGGAGGAGGGCCCAACCCGGCCCCTCACGGGGCGACACCGAACGGCAGCGGCGCGCCGGGACCTGCCGCGCCCAAGGACCCCGCGCTGTCTCTGGGGCTGCCCCTCCGTGCGCCTGCGTTGCGTTCCGGGAGCTCAGGCACCGCTGCGGACACGCCGAGGTCCTTCGGAGGTGGGCGGTGAGACAGCGGCTTAAATTTGCATGGCCCTTTACCCAGAATCCACCGAGGAGAACGGGCGAACAAGAACAAGAGGATTGGGGGATTTTGGTGAAGCCGACGGAAGTTTTGGGGAAAGGCCAGAGAAAGTCGGGGGAGCATCGCGGTACAGTTATCGAAGAGAAAGAGAATAATCACTTTTTCTGTAGTATTGTTTTATTAAATGCTGCAGTACAGGGACCCTCTCTCCCCCCAGCAGCACACGCACTAAACTTGGGACGCTGCAGGTCAGCGAGAGCCCCGCGCAGGGGTGACACGCAAATTCGTGACGCGTCCCGTCCTTTTCCTGAACCATCGCAGCCCACTCACCCCACACCCTCAGGAATCTCTTTGGGCACTCTGAGGGACCCTTTCAGACCCCCCCGCTCCCTGCTGGGGTTGCCCTGAGACACAAGCGTTGGGTGCCCATCCCCCGGGACCCCTCCAGTGACACACAGGCACAGCCGGAGCAGGGAGCACCCCAGTTTATTGTTCCAACAGCACCCGGGTCGCACAAGCAAACGAGGCGCGATGGGGTGCTGGGGGGTGTCCCTCCCCAGCCCCACGAGGACACCCTGGGGGTTCCCTCAGTTAATGGCACTTTTTGATCAGCAAAGCCCACCCCTCCCACTCCCCTGCAGATGCCTGGGGGCAGGGAGTGCTTCTGCAAAACAGCCCTGGAGGGGGAGGGTCCAGCACCTCCGAGTAGGGACCCCCACCTGCCAGGAACCCCCCCCAACTGTGACAAACCCCTGTGAGGGGCCCTTGGGACAGGGGGAAGACACACCAAGGGCAGCCCTGGGCAAGCAGCAAGAGGCTGCTCCCCCAGCCCACACACACGTAAATAGATACACGCGATTAAAAACTCAGCCTATATTACATTTAAAAACTGCCCGGCGCCCGCGGGGGGGGTGGGTGGGTCCACCCGCCACAGACTGCCAGGCCAGGTGGGGAACAGGGCGCTGCCGAAACCCCGGCAGGGGCACAGCACCCAGGGGCTCCCCTTGCCCGAGGGAGGGGGGTGCAGGGGTGGCAGGGGCTGAGCACCCCCCACCGTGCAACACCCTATGCCAGGCGCAGGCCTGTGGGTGCTGGACAAAGCACCCAGGAACGCGCCGACCCTGAGGCTCTTCCGCTCACTCAGCGTTCTCTTGGGAGCTGTTTCACCGCAGAAAAATCTGGACCGAAATCACCCCACGAGTGTCGACGCCAGAGGTGGGGTTGGCCCAGCCCGATTATTTTTCAAAGCACCTGGGCTATAAATAGACACACAAACAGTTCCAGGGAGAGCAGCTCCAGCGGGGAAGCTGGGGGAACTGGGCGAGCATGGCTGATAGGCACCCACTTCACCGACACCTCGTGTCTGGAGCAGGGTGATATCTGGCAGGGCCACGCTGGCCTCTGCTGTGAGCTCTGACATCTTGAGGGGAAGGTGGCACAGCCCCCCAAGCTGGGCACAGCCAGGAGCCCCCAGTTCTGCCCCCTTGAGCATCTGCTTGGGAGCTCTACGAGCCCTGCACTGTAGGACAAGGGGAGAGGCGTGTGCTGGATCAGACCTGGGGGAGGCTGGAAGTGGATGGAGGAAGATGAAGGAAGCCTTCAGCGCACCAAAGATGGGGGGGGTGGGGTGGGCAGGGTGTCCCTCGCTGGTATCAGCTCATCTGCCCCAGGTAGTCTGAGAGCAGGAGCTCGGGGGGCAGGAAGACACGGTGTTTGTTGCTCACTTTCATTTGACGTTTGCCTTCGATGTCTGAACCTGGGGGTTGGGGGTGTGTTCGAAGAGTGAGCAGTTACACCAGACCACCCCCATCCAACCCCTGAGGGTCCTGAACGTGGTGTTCCCACCAGCCCAGCCACCTCTCCCCCTCTGCAGAGGCGGCCACTGTTTCCCCCCGGCCCCCGCCTCCTCCTCGCATCCCTGCTGGCTCTGCTTCACATCATTAAATGCTCTCAGGCTGTTTTCCACAAGCCCCTGCTAATGAAATGCTCAGCAGTGAAGGCTCCTCCACAGGGATGGAGCCTGGTGCTTCTCCTCCCCTGCCCTGGCAATGAGACCATCTAGAGGAACCCGTGGGCACAGCCACGCTGAGCAGGAGGAGGGACCCCCACCAGCTTTGGGCCAGAAACTCAGAAGCAAGAGGAGAAATTGCTGTGGCTGATGCAACCCCAGGCAGAGTCAGGCCAGGGCATCACCCTGCTGGACTTCACCAGTGCTGGTGAAGTGGTGGGACCGCAGCTGGGGAGGCAGGAGAGCAGGGTTATCTGTCAGCTGCAGCACAAGGTGGGGCTGGGAGGAGGAAGGGAGGAAGAAGCTGAGCTGGAGAGGAGAGATAGTGACAAAGGGAATGGAAAAACCCCACAAACAACCCCCCAAAACCAATCCAGCAAACATGGCTTACTGGCAGAGACGAGGTCCATGTACTGGCAGAGTGCATGGAGCAGGAGCCGCTCAAAGCTGGGAGAGATGGGGGTCAGGGTTAGAGCCAATGCGTATCAGAGCAGCATCTCCTGGGTGTTATCCTGCCCTTGCTCCACCCCTGGACCCACAGAAGAGAGGCAAGATGGAAGGCACAAAGTGCCACAAGCCCCCATGCAGGGATCCCCCCTGTGCACCCTCCCCAAGGGCCAGGAGAACATCCCCACACGAAGCCCTGCATCTGGCTGAGGGAGGGTCTCATCACTCCCAGAGACCCTCTGGGTGCACAGCACCCCCAACTCAGGTCATGGTGAGCTGGGACCCCCCCCACATAGGGTGTGTGCAGCTCAGGACTCCATGGGGCAGGAGAGATTGCAACCTGTAGGCCCCAGGCTGGGGAGATACCTGTTGTCCATCAGTGCAGTGTAGACGGAGTGAGGGGTGACTGAGAAGAAGGCCAGCAGCTCCTCCTCCAGACCCTCCAGCGTACCCTGTGAGCAGAGGTAGGGCTGTCAGTTAGGAGAGGGCAGAGGCAGGCACAGCCCTGGCACCATGGGCCCTCCAACTCCCGAGCAGTCCCCACCAGCAGCTCCCCAGCTCCTCCATCATCTGGATGCAGGCCAGTGGGAAAGGAGACAGTTCCTCTCTCCAGCCCCCATGCTGGGGAAGAATTCAGCCCCTTCCAACTCCACGTTCTGTGTGCCAAGGGCTGGCACTGTCCCTTGTGTTGAGAGCTCCAGGAACGCCTCGTGCTGCGCTCTCCTTCCCTCTCGACGGGCCAAACTCAGCTCGCTGCAGTTCTGCGGAGTCACTGTGACCCCCAGAGACAAGCGGCAGGAACGAGCCTCGTTTGAGAGCGGACTGAGCAGAAGCCAGCGGGCAGGAGGAGCCGAGGCTGCTTTTAGAGACTTGAAATAAGAGCAAGGAAAATAAACAGAGCAGGAAAACAGCACGGCTGAGGAGAATGAGCAGGGAGGTGGGCACCCCTGGGAGCCAGGAAGGCGAGTGGCCAGGCAGGTGGCACCTTGGCAGCCTGGGCCAGGCAGCAGGAGGCCACGTTTGCCTCACTGTTCAGGCTTCATTGCCTGCTCAGCAATTTATGTCGCTCTACCTGTTTCAAAAGGCACCTCTGTTTTTCCCAAGCAGCCCTGGGTGGACCACTCTGAAGAGCCCAAAGCTCCGCTGCTGCCCCGTGGGCAGACATGCTGGGTTTCCTGCATCACCTGCTGCTCAGCAAGCGGGGACTGGGCAACAGCCACAAAAAAAAAAAAAAAAAGTGTCCCAGAACTACCAGAAAGATCTGAACTGAGCCAGGAAAATGCATCTGCACAGGGAGCTGCACGTCCACTCGCCACCAGCCACCGCTGCAGAGGCTGCAGGAGAATGGGAACACGTGCCTCTGAAACACAGCGCCTGTCAGGCTCAGCACACAGGGACGGCCCTCAGGTCGTGGCTCTGGGTGAAGCTGCCCTGCCCTGGCCCCACCTACCCCCAGTAGCCCCCAGCTCACCATGGGGATCCGGCCCCGCTTCAGGGTGGAGCGCAGGCGGCGGCTGATGCGCTGGAAACACTCCTTGGGGCTGTAGGCTGGGTGCTCTGGAGCCGGTGGAGAGAAGAGAGATGGCCCTTGGACGTGGCTCACACCCTCAGTACCTCTTGGGAAGAGCCCAACGTCCCCATAACTGCCCCATGGGACCCCAGTTTGCCACCTCCTTTGCTCCTGAATCTGCACAAAGTCACCCCCAGAGCAGCAACAGGGTCCCCAGCCAAGGAGCGTTCGGAGGGTGCAGGGATTTGAGGGGTTTGCAGTGGGGGAATTGCCACTGTGCCCGGTGCTCCAGCCACTCCCAATTCCCACAAACCCTCTCAGGTCCCAGATCTGTTGGACATAATCCCCCCCGGGTACAGCATCCAAGTGCCTGCTGTGAGCAGATGACACATGGAGCAGGATGCAGCCCTCCAGGAACAGAACTCTGCCCAAAACACATGCAAGGGTGGGAAGGGAGAGGCTTTCCCTGCCCAGCACCTTTCCAGTCTTCTTCGTTCTTGACGGGCAGCTTCCTCCTGTGCTTCTTCCTGGCCTCCTCCTCCAGGTAGAGCAGGACTCGTTCTTGCTCTTCTCCCGACCGGTTCATGAAGTCATTCCAGATCTGACAACACAAACCACCACGCCCCACTGCAGAGATCTCTGGGGAGCACCCAGCAGTGCACAGCCACCCTCAGAACCCCACCTGGCACCCCTGAGCCTCCCCCTCCTCACCCACCCGACCCCGGGATCAGCCCGGACAAAGCAGGAATTCTCAGAGAGGGGAGTAACTGGGGCTGGGCAGAACTCCACAGCCAGTGCTGGGACAGGCTACGGTGGACACGAGTCGCAGCAGACCTTCCTCCCCGTCCCTCCAGCTCCTGATGGTCCATTACAGCTTCTAACAAACACACTGGGAGGAGGTGTGGATTTAACACTTGGAGCCGACACACAAAGGTGGTTTTAACGGTTACTGGGAGTCCAAGCACTGACGCAACAGCCCATCTGTGCAATCCAGCCCCAAACCCAGGGCTACGTCAGGCTTCCTACGCCTGGCTTGGGTGAGACGAGCCCCACAGTGCTCCAAGCACACACAGGTCACTCTGTAGCCAGAGCCCTGAGCACCCAGCAGGAGAGGAGGCCAGTTTCAAAACACCCAGTTGCAGCCCAGTATCGCTGGGCAGCGTGAGGCAACAGTGGGGTTTGGCAAGGGACCCAACTCAGAGGAAGTGCCGCAGCTCCCCCAGTGTTAAGTGGCTTGGCAGGGACAACACCAGGGCACTCAGCAGAAGCTTCCACTAAGCCAGTTTGGCCAAGCTCCGGGTCTTACGCTGCTCATTTGTGCGGATCGTCCACAAGAGGATCTGTCTGGAGATCCCCCCCACCCCACAGGTTGCAGGATCAGGGTCTCTGGGACCTGATCTCCCCTCAGCCAGGTGCTGGGCACACAGATGCCAGCCCCGACTTGGTCACCAGGTAAGAGTTAGGGCATGGCAGCTGAGGCTGGGGAGGTGGAGGGCTTCTCGGGTCACCGCATGTGCCGATGTGGGGTGGAGCAGGTGGGTGGCTGCACCCACCTCTACATAGGTCTCGTTGTTGCAGGCCTCAGTGAAGATGCTGGGGGTGGCTGAGTGGGCTGGCTCACCATCGTCGCTCCCGCATTCATCTCTCTCCAGCAGTGTCATCAGGTAGCGAGCTAGAGGAGGGGTGAAGAGCAGAGCCCATGAGAGGGGAAGGCAGAGCCCTCTGAAAGGCCCTGCACCCCCACACTTGGCCACCAGCTCCCAGGAAGAGCCGGCACTAGGAGCTCCAGGTCCTTACTGTTCTCCAGCCTCTGCAGGCTCTTGCGCCCCTTGGCCCGGGGGATGAGGTCCGAGTTGCGGATGGCCTTGTTGATGTAATATTGCTTTCGCTTGGAGGGGGAGAACCTCTTGGCTGGGGAGTCCTCCAGCGGGGGCAGACAGTCCTCGATCCTCCTGCAGAGACACGCAGCAGAGGGGCCTGAGCCCACCCAAGACCCCTGGGGGGGGACCTGGGGCAGGACACGGAGCTGTGAGGAGAGAGCCCCCCACGAGCAAAGCATCAGCGTGAAGATTAAACCAAGCGATGAGCAAGAAGCAAACTGGGCGCTGAACGTGACCATTTCGGTTTCAAAGGTCACAAAAACTCCACCAAAGACAGGAGCTTTCACCATCATCACACTTGTTCTTTGCCTGCTTGACCAGGTCCAGCTTCCCCTCCGCTCCATGCAGGCTTCCTTCAGCATGGCAGAAGGTGGCTGAGGAAACCACCCACCCCCAGCCCCCCTGGCAACAGGCAGGGCAGGATAGGGAGCGGCAAAGCTGATCCTTCTCCCCACCACAGCAGCTCCACAGTCTCACCCCTTCCACAGGGCTTTGCCCCCGCCAGGCACAGTTGTCCGCATTGTGTCCCCTCCTCTCCAGCACCTTGGGGAAGAGGCAGCACCGCGCCCAGGCGCTGGCACAGTGTCCTCAGCACCCTGCACCCTCTGATACTGGCCCTGCCAGCGGGCAGGCAGCCAGCTGCTCACACCCCCCAGAGCCTTGATTTTTGGTTTTTTTTGGATGGGGGCCTCTGCTGCTGGAGGGGGTGTGGGGGTGGGGAAACAACCTCTCCCCCTTTTAGCTGGGGAGAAAACAGTGTCAGAAATGGCCTCAGAAGAAACAAAAGGGGTGCACGTAACCAGATGGGTAAGGAGCTGTAACTCAAGCTGCGAACAGCGACCAAGGGCTGGCAGGGATCGACTTCTGATACAAAGGTGGTTAAAAAAACCCCAAACAATAACAGAAGGAGTCACTTTACGGGCGGCCTCAACTTAGGAGCTCACAGAGCTCAGCAGCTGCAGGCTTGGCACTACCCGGAGCTGTCACGGCTGCCACGTCTGCCGCCTGGCCTTGCCACCTCTGCCCGAAGGATCCAGTTCCAAGCCAGGAGACTCCCAGGTGACAGTGACCTCAGGCTTCGGGCTTTAGGGCGTCAGGCAGCCACCCAGGGAGGAGCAGCTGGACTGGGACAAGCTCCACGTTCAGTCCTTTATCAGTGACTTCAGTGCTGGCCACGGTGACCCGAGGGAGCAGGGTGCCAGTGGAGCTCATGCCCTGGGGACCAGAGAAAACAGGGACCCCAGGGAGACAGACCCAGCAGCTCCAGGGACCTCACTGCACTTCCAGACAAGAAACACGAAGCTACTCATTCCCTCCCCGGATATTTTTTTAACCGATTCCTGTTCTTTACCATTTTGCACCAACGCCTGAAGCAAAGCCTCAGGTCCCAGACGGGACCGAGCCCCGCGAGCTCCCCGGCACGGCTCTGGGCACCCCCATCCCGGGCTCTCCGGTAGCCCCCGGCACAACCGCGGTGGGAGCGGCGCCGGCCCACCCTGGCCTACCGGACTGGTTCTCCCGAGGGACCCAGGCCCAGCTCCCCGCCGGCCCATCGCGTCCCCAGCCCCGGTGACCCCGGGGAGCTCCGGTGACCTTCGGGGGGGTAAACACTAATTAGCTCATTATCTTAATCACAGCCTCCTGCTTCTGACACAGCCGCCTCCGGGCTCAGGCGCTTTCCTGCTCCAGGTCGATGGAGCAGAACCCTAGCGGGGCAGCGCAGCCGCCTCCTCCCGCCGCTCCCCCCGGGGGGGTCCCCTTCCGGAAAGCACAGGCCCCCCCATCCCACGGGGGAACCGGCTGGTGCCAGGGTCGGTGAGAGACAAGGCCAGAGCCGCGGCCGCACGGACAGCATAGAGAACCGAGACCCCAGCCGGGCCCACGGGCGGCCCCCTCAGGGCCGAGAAGCCCCCGGTCGCCTACCGACGATCCCCGGTGGGCCCCCGCCGCCCCCCGGCCCGCCCAGCCCCGGGCCCCGCACTCACGGGTAGGGCTCCTCAGGGCCCGCGCCGCCCCGCAGCACCACCATGGCCGGTCAGCCCGGCCCGGCCCAGGCGGCGGCACCAGGACCTCCGCGTCCCCGCGCCCTGTAATATTTCATTGTATTTCTTCAGAAACAGTATTTATAAAGGAGCACCCCCCACCCTGGTAGCACAGAGAAATC
>JANHGN010010076.1:0-15126 GCA_024605025.1 Megaceryle maxima | reverse complement strand
ATATCCTTCTGGAAGTGAGGGGCCCAGAACTGCACCCAGTACTCGAGGTGAGGCCTCACCAGTGCTGAGTACAGGGGGAGAATGACATCCCTAGACCTGCTGGCCACACTGTTCCTGATACAAGCCAAGATGCCATTGGCCTTCTTTGCCACCTGAGCACACTGCTGGCTCATGTTCAGCCAGCTGTGAACCAGCTCTCCCGGGTCCCTCTCTACCAGGCTGCTCTCCAGCCACTCATCCCCCAGCCTGTAGCGCTGCAGGTGGTTATTGTGGCCGAAGTGCAGGACCCTGCACTTGGCCTTGTTGAATCTCATACCACTGGCCACAGGCCACTGACCCAGCCTTTCCAGGTCCCTCTGCAGCTTCTTCTTACCCTCTAGGGTATCAAGACTGCCTCCCAACTTGCTGTCATATGCAAATTTACTAACAGTAGACATGATCCCCTCATCTAGGTCATCCATAAAGATGTTGAATAGAACTTTGCTGAAGTCTCAGTAGACCAAATCCACAGCCTTCCCCTCGTCTACCAGACGGGTCACCCAGTCATAGAAGGAAATAAGATTGGTTAGGCAGGACCTTCCTTTCCTAAACCCATGTTGTCTGGGCCTGATCACCTGGTTTTCTTGTACGTGCCACTTGATGGCACTCAGGATGATCTGCTCCATAACCTTGCCAGGCACTGAGGTCAGGCTGACAGGCCTATAGTTTCCTGGATCCTCCTTTCAGCCCTTCTGGTGGATGAGCGTCACATTGGCCAACCTCCAGTTATCTGGGACCTCCCCAGTTAGCCAGGATCAGTGATAAATGATGGAGAACAGCTTAGCCAGCTCTTGGGCCAGCTCCCTAAGCACCCTAGGATGAATCCCATCCAGACCCATTGACTTGTTTGGGTCTAAGTGGCACAGCAGGTCCCTAACTACTTCCTCCTGGATTACAGGAGGGATGTTTTCCTCCCCATCCCTATCTACCAACTCAGGAGCCCAGTTGTCCTGAGGGTAGTCAATCTTTTCATTAAAGACTGAGGCAAAGAAGGTGTTGAGTACCTCAGATTTTCCTTGTCTTCTGTTACTAAGTTCCCCCCTTCATCCAATAAGGGTTGAAGATTTTCTCTGGCCATCCCTTTGTTATTAATATATTTATAAAAGCACTTTTTATTATCCTTAACAGATTTGGCCAGATTAAGTTCTAACTGAGCTTTTGCATCTCTAATTCTCTTTCTACATGACCTTACAGTATCCTTAAACACTTCCTGGTTCACCTGCCCCTCTTTCCAAAGTTGATACACTCTTGTTTTTTTCCCCCTGAGTTCCTGCAAAAGCTCCCTGCTCAGACCAGGCTGGTCTTCCCCACCGGCTCATTTTTCGGCACATAGGGACAGCCTGCTCCTGGGCCTTCATAATTTCATCCTTAAAGTAAGACCAGCCTTCCCAGGCCCCTTTGCTTTTGAGGGCTGTTTCCCAACAGACTCTCCCAAATTAGTGTCCTCAATAGACAAAAGTCAGCCCTCTGGAAGTCCAAGGTAGAGGTTTTGCTGACAACCCTCCTGACTTTACCACATATTAAGAATACCCCCTTTCCATCACCCCCTCACCACATATTGAGAAACCTTCTTTCCATCACCCCCTCACCACATATTGAGAAACCTTCTTTCCATCACCCCCTCAACACATATTGAGAAACCCCCTTTCCATCACTGCATATGATACATGAAAAACATTGGTGACCTAATTATCTTAGGAACAGCATTTCTTATCTTCCTCCATTTAAACTGAGACCCATGAGAAAAGCTGAAGCCCAGAATTTCTGAAAATCAGACTCTTGAAGCCCTATTATCCTGCACCTTTTCAAACTCATGGGTTTCAGTGTAAAGAGCACAGTCTTTTGGATTTTAAATGAGAAAATCCTTTCTCAAAGCACTGGCTGACAGCAAAGTATCTGTGTTGTGTTAAATCACTTGGACATGTGGATTTAGACACTTTAAAACAAAAAAAAAAAAGGGGATTCTTGACTCCTTCCCTCTTCAGTGATTGTTTACAGCTCATCAAATATTAAATACCTAAGTTGATAACATTTAAGGGGAAAAAAAAAAAAAAAAGTAGAACATCTTTGTCAAAGGAGTAGAGGGAATATAACAGAGATGGAGAGAAATCACAGGGCCTTCTATCTTATTTATGTTGATATATGTCATGAGTAACTTCACTGAAACAGAAGTCTAATAAGTATATACAGGCTTCCAAAAGAAATAACATCTACCGAGCAACAAATATTAGTTGTTTTGAAATGCTGGTCACAGAGCTGAGCAGAAAGCTAAAACTGTTATGTCTTATTTCTGTAACATCATGTTTCATTATTATCAGGAGACCTTTTCTTTTTTAGTTTTTGCACCTGCACAGCCACACAGACTTCTGCAATTTCAGCTCAATGGAGTGAAAATCCAATGGCCATTGTTCCTTTTCAGAAAAGGTTAATGGTGTCCACACTAATGGGAAAATGCTTCACATTCTCCCCAGAAGAAGCCTGGGAAAAGTGTTTCTCCCGTGGGGGACTGACATCCCTTTTGCCTTTATCAATGGCCTGTGTGAATTTGGTTTGCTGCATGTTAGGGAAGTGGGGTTTTTTTAATTCCTTTTGTACTGTTTCCATGAGCACCTAGCATACTGGAGAAAATATATTGCTTTCTGGGGCTCAGGGATTTGGATGGCACCATCCAGGGTGTTTGTAGACATGTGTTGTCAGGTTTTGTATTCTTCCTTGAGGCACTCTTTCTTGTTCTTTTTTTTTGAAATATAATGGACCACAGCAAGCAAGCTCCTCATTGAGTTAGGTGAGCTGGGAGAGGGGGAAGCAGCTGGAAAAATAGAAGAAGATGCAATTTCATGATAGGATCTTCTTGAATTCATTTAATCATGTAAATTGCATGAGTGTCGGAGAAGGTGGTACTGAGTGTCTAGTCAAGAGGAGCTTTCTCTACCCTTTGAAGTTCTCACACAATGCTCAGATATTTCTTTTAAAAACTGTGATTGAACGCTTTTCTAAGAAAGTACATTAAATGTACCACTCCTCCCTTCTTCCTCACTGAAGAGACAGACCTAGTTAATCACTGACTGCTAGAAGACACAATAACCCCTCATAGTAACTGAAAACATTAGGAAGATAAAGATGCTTATATACATAAAATCCAGAGGAAGTGACTATCTTTAATAAATATTTCTTCCAGTATTTGCAATTCAAATGTTATATTGGTGTGTGAGTGCTAGAGAGACACCTCAAATGAAAATGACTGGAAAGTAGCTATTTTTGTTGCAAACAGAAAGGAATGTACAAGGTAATCAAACCACATACACAACAAAAGGCAAATTGGATTTCTGAAACTATTCCTGGTTTTAGTGACTCCCATGTGGCATTTGCAGCACAAGCAAGCAAACTTGTTTATTTTATAAATAGGAGGGCAAATCCTTATGTCCTCCCCATTCCCTTCATGTCATTCTAACATCATAGGTGATGGTAAGCTGATTTAATACCTGCTTCCTCAGCCTGCCTGCAAAGGAATGTCATCTCCCTTCAGCTGCATCTAGTGGAGAGGGTGAGCTAGAAGAAGGAGAAGGGTTGGTCATGGACAATATAATTTACTGGTTTGAGCTGGGCAAGGGGCAAAATCAGGCACGGACAGCTGCATGTGAAAGGGCATCATCTCTGGGCTGCTCTGAAATGTCAAGGGGGAGCTGAAATGTGGTGTAGGTGAAGAGAACAGAGATCAAGTCCACCTGGCGTGTTAAGACATAATTATTTTCCTTTACAAAATATAAGATACTGTCACATTTTCATCTTAACACCCAATTACATGTGAGATAGGTTAGAAATACTGCCATAAAGCAGGACTTTATAGCTCAGTAGTGATATATATGCAAATTGATCACCCCAGGCAGATTCTTCAGCATTTCTGATTTCTAACTATTTTTGACTTTGTAACATCAAGGAACTTGGCAGTGACTCATGTAATCTGAGTTCACCCCCCACCTCTCCCATCATTTCCCTGGGTGATCCTGAACAAGTTACTTCATTAATTTTAATTGGATGCTGCCATGAGAAAAGGCATGTGGGGCTGGGCTGCAAGTCTGCCGTCATTCAATCCTTGTTCAGGCACATTCCTGTTAATTCTAGTGGGAATTTTCTCTGTGTCAAGACTGCAGCATTTGCCACAACTGTATATGCTTAAAAGGCTGCAACAGTTGGATATAATTTCTGGTCTCATGAAGGTTTATTAGAATCTGCTATTAATAATTCTTGTTTGCCACTTGAACAAATTCAAAAAGACCCTTCCTCATCCTTTACTGGCTGATTCCAGTCACAGTAGGAACTGTCAAGCAAGTTTGTATTTCTGTTAGCAGCTCTGCCTAGCCCATTCAAATTCTGGGCAAGCCTTGGCCATGAAGGAAGAAGCGCAAAGTAATGTGTCTTTTTTTATTCCTACCATGGTGCAGCAAAAATGAGCAGATAGATAAGAGTTTCCCAGAAAACCTTATGTCCTTTTTCCTGTGGACAGCCCAAGAAAGCTATTCAATTGTAGAATAAATCCAGCCAAATCTGATTCTTCAGCAGAGGAGAACAGAGGCAGTTTAAATAATTCTTACAAGATTAAGTGTATTGCAAATAAATGGAATGTAGAAATACTATATTAGAATATGAGTGTTCCTGATCTACATAGCTTTGTAGAGAGAATATTACTATTATAATTAAAGTAGTGACAGCTACTGATTAAACAATATCTTTTAAAATGCAGTAATACTATAAAAATATAAGAATCATCAGAAAAAAAAAAAAAAGGAACTGTGTAAAATAAAGACAAATATTAAATCAAATATTACATTCCACCTAGTTTCTCTGCAATTCCTCTCACATTCATTTCTGTTCCTCAGGAGGCTGGGACAAGCTCTTAACATATGAGAGGGGTGAGGAAGATGTTTTTGTGAACATTTACCTTCAAAACTGAGAATTAGCCCTGATATATTGTGACTTCTTTTTTATCTAGTCATTTGTATGTTTTTCTTTGCAAGTGTTTTTGGCCCAGGACAGCGTCCAGAATTCCAGTGGGTGTGACCAGCCATGCTTGTAGCATTCCCTGGCTGCTTGAAAGGGCTTTAGTATCAGAGTCAACACAGAAACCCTGACATGTGAATGCCATCATGCATTTGGGTAAGAAGCAACCATGGTAATTGTCACCATGGTTGGCATTAAAGACCTCCAGCCCTCTAATGCTGCACATACTTTATACAGGAGCCCTGAGATCCTTAAAGTGAACTGGTTTCTGTTTCATCCCTTATAGTTCCCTGTGTGTTCTTTTTTGAGATGCTTCTCTTCCTTCTTCTCTGATTCTCTCTGTATTTCATCCTTTTCTTCTACAACCCCTTCTTACCTGCTTCTCTTTGGACACTCTGAAACACCTTATCTTTCCAACCTCTGTTCTCCACTATCTCCCAAAACCTGACATTCCTCTCTTTCCCTGAATCTCTACCCTGCCACATACTGCTCCAAAGTCCAGATTGCTCGCTCTCTATACACAGTGAGCATCTCAGCACAACAGGCATTAACTTGCTGAGTTAGGCAACCTGATTATGACTCAGTATTGACTGATATGCTTTCTGGTAAAGCATAGATTATGCTGTGAGAAGGAAAAATAAATACTTTAACAAAGATAAATAAAAATCTTTCCCAAAATAAGGTCGCAAAACAGCCTTGTATTTTTATTAAAATTATGGAAATACAAGCTTAATATTATGACATAAGATGGCTAGTAATTACTACTTACAGACAGTGATATTGTTTAATGTATTTCATCCTGAAAAAAATTTTCACCAGTAATTCTTCCAGTACACCATAGGTATGCAGCTATCATTTAGAAAAAAACACAACATGTTATTAGGTTTGTGTTAAACAGAGAAGGACCTTCATTTTAGAACTCTCACAATCCCTTCCTGTTCCTACAGGAAAGCAGTATATCTAGCTCAGGCAGAAGTAGATGAGTTTCAACCGATGCTTCCAGAAAGAGCAGGAATTTCTAATGTGCTCAGATCACATCTACTTGTTTTCTCTCTGGGTTTGGCTAGCAGTCTATTAGTCAAAATGGCTTCTTCCATTTTTTGTCGTGATGTGCGGTGTCTTAATATAGGTGTAACACACACCCACCACCACCACCACCACCCCCCCTCAAAAATAAATTTCCTCAAAATAGTGTCCCAAGAATGCATGCTTTGGGGACTGAAATAAAAATAACCTATTTCTGCTTCTTTCATTGACTTAAAGGTGTCTGGTATAAATAAGTAAGAAGGGAAGGAGCAGTATGAAACAAGCAAATTTGTATTGAACTTGCACTTCAAAGTGAAGATAACATTTTCTAATACATCTGTGACCCAGATCCTCAAGGATATGTAGCTGGTTTACTCTGCTGCTTAAATAATTTTAAGGATATGGACACAGATGATTTCGAAGGACACCTACAAAAACTGTCTTCCAAACTACTTGGGTTGTTGTGTCCATTTTTGCAAAGGTTTCCAAAGGAGAAAATAGTGAAGAGAGTATAATACAGTGCATAGCAAAGAAGTGAAAATTCTGTATGAGCTCATGAGAATTTCTAGAAAATATCCAGACCCTGATGAAAGTGGTGGTGCCGTTGGGTAAACTGGCTTTTCATACATATTTGTGGGAACAATTACAGCGAGTTAAGTGTAGAAGAGAGGATTTGGCAGTACAGTGAGGGAGCAGCACGCCATCCCAGGGAAGGTGACCATCCCAGTTTCTATATCAGATAAGAGAAGAATTTTACAATGGAGTTAAAAAATGTCCTTTTCCAGTCCATCAATAAGAAATCCTAACCAGGAGGATAGAATACTGTTCTGGAGATTTTGATTATGAGCCATACCCATTAATAAATAGTAAAAGCACCTTCACTGTGTGCAAATCCTAGCCCAAGGATGGCAATCTAAAACCTGTGAGCATGGAATATTATGTGAGAAACCTTTTTACATGATGGTTGCATAGGTTACTTTGTGTGTCTGCTTTACACCAAGAAAGTCCATGGAGATTGACTGTAAAGGAAACATAAGCAACTCTGCAAAGTATGCTTCAGTTACTGGGTTCAGCTCACATTAAAGAGCTTTTCATTCAGCTTTTGCAGTTCATCACCATACAGTAGAAAAATCCCTTTGCTGGTTTGCCTCAATGTTACACTGCATATTTCTCATTCAAATATTCTTTTTTCACCCTTTTTTCTTCCTGTAAATACTAACTTCGAGGACTATTTCCAGTGAAGTGCTAAGACATAAACAATGTAAAACTTTATTATAGTGTAAAGAGTAGAGAGATCCAACATCATGGCCTTCTGCTGAGCAGTATGTTTTGACACTTTCAATGTTTTGGGTTCTCTCTGTAATATCAAGAATTAATATGATGTGCCTACAAAGACATTATGTGAATGAATTACACAGGAGATTAAAGGAAAAAAAATCTCATTTTGAGCACCCATCAAAATAAACCATTTTCTGACTCAAAGAAAAGCAGCCTTCCTTTTCTCCCTCATTGGACCAGATTCTTAATTGCCCTACAGCTATAAGAGGACTGAAGGAGACTGGTGAACCTGAAGCTAACCTATATTCCCAACAAAATTCTGAACAATCTATCCTACAAAGGTCACTTATGACAGCTAAAACATATGAATATGAATCAGTCCATGTGTCTCATGTACACCCTCCAAACCCCATAAAGTGAGCATGCAGGGAGGGAGTTATGGGTAGAAGAGCTCCTGCTGGTTTCTGGTAAGCAAAATGTAACAATACAAATTCCTTCTTATTTGGAGAACCTTAAAATACTTCACAAACAATATGTCCCACATCACATCTGGGAGACTAGATATTTTTGTGCTTACAATATGGATGGCTAAACGGAAACATGTTCCACTTGTCAAGGGTACCCAGAGAATCAAAGTCCTGGGGGAAAAAAAAAAAAAAAAAAAAAATCTTAATTCCCAAGAATTTTGTGTTGTAACTACAAGAAAATTCACCCTATTTTCTATCTTCCCTGCTTTAGTTTAGTATTTCCCAGTAAAATACAGTCATTGCACATCTGTTTAGCTCTTTCCATGTCAAGGATCTCAGACTCCTTTAAAAACTGTAAAAGATACAATTCAGGAATAACAATCCCACACCATAAGTGTGGCCATATTTGGAATTAAATGTACCCAGTGTTCAACAATTCAATTCTGTGTAACCTCTGACAGAAAGTGAACTGTGACAAAATGAAACTTGTGGAAAAACTATAAGCTGATATGCATTGTACAATAATTTAAACCGTAAATTATGGAGAATATAAAACTTGTCCCAGCATCTGCTCTCTTTTCTCTTCACACTTCCCCTTTCCTTTGCATAACTACTCATATTGCAATTGTTCTTCCATTGCTTTTTTTTCTCTTAAGGTTTCCACATCCAAATCCAAATACTGCATCTAGCTGCATCGCTTTTTTGTAACTGGAGGGTTTGGCTGGATGCTGTGGCCGCAAAGACCTACTTGGATTTTGTAGAGCCAAATCCTCTTCCTTTCTTTCCACTTCCTCCCTCCTCTTTCCATCAACACAAAATTGCACAGTCCCAAGCAACTCTGACTCTTCTGAAAGTGGTAACTTCTCTGCCGTGTGCAGAATGATTCAGAAGGGTGGGTCGTCTTTGAAACAAATTGACACTCTTACGGAAAACTATAGCTTTGCTTTTAATGTCAGACAGGAATGCTGCTCCAGCCCCACAACCTCTTCTTCACAAGTCCATTGTAACACAGTCTAAAAGCACAGATCTATTAACCTTTTGGGAACAATGAAAATTATACATTTTCTCCTAGGCAATCAGTAGAAAGTAAAAGAGTAAAAAGTATCTAAAAGAGAGAAGAGAGAAAGAGAGATGGTGGGGATGGCCTCACTGAGCTATCAGGGATAATCCACTCATTGTGTAATATTTCTATGACAAGTGCTAATGGGTTTTAAATGTCAGGTGTTGTAGCATAACCCACTGTCTACACAAAGTAACCAATAATTTTTATTTGCTTACACAAAAATAGTTACCCTTCTGTCTTTCCCTTCTGAACAGCAGCTGGCTGGGGTTCATGTGAGTGGGAGAAAGGTGCTGCAGTCTGGCTCACTTAGCAATCAAACAGAGGAGAGAGCATCCTGAACTCACAGTAGGCAGTTCTGTGGGAGGAAGAGTGAATGTCCTTCCCTCCTTGATAACAAGATTAATGCCAATCCCACACACTTGTGTGTGTTCTGAGGGATTTATCCGTGCGAGCCCTTACCATGAGCTAGCAGGGCAGAGGCACCTGTACTGTTGTGACCTGTTCTGTTTCCCTAGCTGTGGGCTTGAAAGTGAGCATGTATATTTGTGTACATGGTCGTATGTATGTAAATCACACAGCTAGATGTCCTTGCACTATTATAATTAACTGTTGTTTTACCTCTGTTGTTTTCTTTATTTCTTTTTGGAAACCCCAGTTAATAACAATAATAAAATGTCTATGCTGTAGCTAGTCCTTTCCAAAGTCATGGCTGCAGCAGTGTCTACGGAAGTATGTGCCAGTATTCATGCTCATCCACATTGTAAATGCCAGTTTCTTCTTGCAAATGAAACATACAGATGTATACATACACATATACAGCTTGGACAGCAACAGTAAGGCCTATCCATGAGTCATTTCCTTGACATTTAGTTCTGAAAACCATCTTTGGCAATCTTTTGGAACCATGTGGTAGTCAGGGCCATGTCCAAACCACCTGAGTTTGGATTTCCCTGTTTACAGTCAGCACTTTGTTAATTCAGTACAGATGTCAACACTTGTCATCTGGAAGGTCCTTATGTCTTGGGTACTTTGTTAGCATGCAAGTCCCTCATGAAAAAATAGCCATGCAAGTTCTTCCTAGATAATATTTGAAGATGAGTTATGAAAGATGACTGAAACAGTACTTGAAAACACTCTATTTTCCAAATACTATGTGGAAACAGTGTGCTTTTTATATCATAACAGCCCAATGAAAACTATTTAAAATACCAAGAAAGGTGAATTAGCCATTTCAAAAATGAATTTGATACTGACATGTGCTGTACTTCTGCACCCGTTAAGATTTCCTGACGTGGCCCAGGAAAAAAGGCTGTGTGTATGTTAACAGTTATATGGAGGGTGAAAGTGCGTGGAATTCCAAGGATGGAACAATACAGCCTTGTTGGCTTTGGCAAAGTACAATCTTTAGTGATGAAAAGCTGAAAAATTTGGGGTCAGTCCCACAAAGGCTTACACATATGCTTATCTTTATGCATAACTCATGCGTGCAAATTGTTAAAGCATTTGGCCTCTATCAAGGCTGTTTCAGCACAGAGTTCTGTACTGTAAAGCCTAGGGTGTGATCTTGTCCTTACTGAAGTCCATGGGACTTTCCATGTGAGCAGAGTTATTTATGTGAGCCAGCAAAGCTGGCCTGTAAGTGGCTGAAATAGTAACTTTCCTACTCAGATGTTGTGAACTTTAAAATGATGCTTTCCTCTAACTTCAGAAGGAATAAAAGAATCTTTGAATAGTGGCTCTATGCTATTTTTCATGATTATATTATATACTGTGGTATCGTCCCAAGGCCCAAATGAGGTTCCCATTCAAGGCTTCTTTATACCACAATTATGCAAGCAATCGCTGCTTGGATTCTAACCATCTTTTGTGTTTTTATAGAAAGCTTTAAATTTGAAACCTTGAAGTAGTATAGGCTTAATCAGGAACACTGCCCTACTCAGCAAACCTGGTTCTAATACCAGCTCCAGCACTGGGTCAAGCAGGAGCGATAGATAAATCACCCATCTTCTGTTTGCTGTCATGCTCCATACCAAGCTATGTACTTAAAGTTTACTCAGTGATAGAAGTCACGATTTTAAATAGCTTTTATTATATAAGACAGGAGTGCTAGGGGAGGAAGATTTGCAGCTATTTTTTAAAAAGGAAAGTGTCTACTAGCTACCTAAAATATAAGATTGGTTTTATTTTATTTTTACTGCAAAGGAGCCATACAACATCAAGCAGATGATGATGAGGCTGTTGGGACACAAGCATTTGGTTGCTGCATCTGGCATTACCATGGGATGGCAAAATCACTGATCAGGATTTAATTTTCATTTCTTGTCCTAATGTGCATTTCCTATTACTGTTTGTTGCATTTCAGCCCTATGGGTTTGGGATCTGACCAAAAGCCAATTGAAAGCTCAAACCAGTAAAAGTCCAACATTTCTTTCCTTCAGAACAAGTCAAACAAAAAATAAATACCCTCCCTCCTGCTCTTTCCCCTCAAACATATTCCACTCAAAAATGTCTGCTCCTCAGGAAATAGGCATGAGTAATACAGAATCATTTGTATCCCATTTAAACAAGACTCTGGCCATAGCTTCTCCCTCGTAACAATGAAGTGGATGAGGGTGAGTGAGTCACTCTACTAGGAAGAGAAGCCCAGAGTGGCTGAAACCTGAGTGCCTCACAAGAATGGCTTTGAATCTTTGTGACGATGTGGGAAGAGCTTCCTTGATTCCATCTGCTTAAAAAGGTATTAAAAAAAATAAAAAGAAATTTAAAAAAGAAAAAAGAAAAAAGGGACAAGAACAGTGTACTGCCCTTGTCCTTTCAGGGTGAAATGGAGGAATTGGCAATACCACAGAACTGTAAGAAGAAAACAAATGGATGATCTGGTGGTCCACCATTCCCGTGCTCTGTAACTATTTTATGAAAAAATGACATCATCCTACCTAGTCATAAGGAATTTTATTTGGTGTCTATTACAGAATTACTCCCAGGGGGACAGTGGAGCCTGTAAATGAGCCATCCTACTGTGAGAAATTGGTGCAAGCTGACAGGGGACTGTGATTTCTGTTTGAAGTCATTCAACTTGCAGTTTTTAAACAACTGTCTGAATTTGCTAATGTAAAGACAGTCATAGTTTATAGTCTTGCCTGATCTGAGAAGTATATCTGCAGTGGCTCTTTTCCATGTGCAGCACCTGTGCAGAAAGTGTACTTCATCTGCTTGAATATTCAAAACACGTAGTTTCACGCAACACTATGAATTAAAACATGTCCAGGAGAAAGACTGTGGTTAAAAAATGATGCTTTGCTTCCTCCAGATCATAATTATAGGGAAGCAGTTTAGAACATCCAGATTATGTTATCAAGCAGCCTAATTTCAATATAGCTCTATCCTCAAACAGTAAATAATGTACATGTGGTGGGCATGAGTCATCACTCTTGCAACAGTGTCTGTAGAGCTCCCTGCTTTGCTGTGTTTACGCATTAAAATGTAAATGAAAAATAGTTTTCATTATCATTTGAATTCATAGGAGAGACTAATTTATAGACGTTTGTTTAGAGCAGCCTCCTCCCCTGAGGTCACAACCACCTGTTGGGACTATGAAGCTGTGGCACAAGAAGAGGCAGAAGAGGTAAGAGGAAGCTTTAGCCATTTTTAGAAAACTGAGCCCGTAACTCAGTGTACATCTTCCTCTCAGAGTTGCTTTAGTCTTTGTCTTAGGTGGACAGGTTCTGCTTTTGCAGCAGCAAGGGCACCCTGGCTGTGCAAGATTTGCTTTTGAATCGCCCCTCGGTGCAGAGCCAGGAGGTCTCGCGTGGTTCTGCACATACATGTGTGCGTCTGATGGAGTCACACGGGAGAAAAACATATCCTGTCTTTGGCTGCTGTAAGACGTGCGCGTAGCTCAGTGCCTGAACTCCTGCTGAACGGACAGATCCAGCCTCGGCTATTTTAATTCGTAGAGAGACGTAGGACTCAAAACTCTTACGCTGTTACTAAGCAGATGCTGGGGCTTGCCAGCAGCGGTGCCAGGCCGGTGCTTGCGTCACGCTGCTCCCCGGAGATGCTGTGCCGGTGCCTTCTTCGCACACCCTCGTAGCGCTCCCTTCGCGGCTGCCGCGGCGCGTACCGGCAGCGCCCACGGCCGCTCGCTGCCGCCCGTGCAGATACACGGGGGCTTTTCCCACAGCCGCCGCGACCTCGCTCCGGCGGACGGACGGACAGACAGACAGACAGACAGGTGCAGAGGTCAGGGCGGACGCCTGCCTGCCCCTGCCTGGCAACTCTCTCCCAACGCGTTTTCCTGAGGAATCCGAAGCAGACAGAGAGTTTTTGGGGAGGCTCTCCGGGCCCCCGGGCGGGCGGGCGAGCTCCAGCAGAGGCACTGGAGGATACGACGCCCGGGCTTTGATCCCTCCGATTAAACCGTCCCCGGGGAGGATTGTTTCTTAACAGGCAGCTGAATGCTCCCAGAGTAATTTAAAATCACCGAACCACTACTTATGAATGTAATGCTCTTAAATTTTAAAGTACACTTAATCCCCGGCGCCCTCGCAATGAGTTCGGAGGCGGGCAGCGGAGCGTGGAGCGGGTCCGGCTCATTGCCTCCGCACGCCGGCCCTTAGGAGCCGGGAAGGGGCCAACGCCTCGCTGTTGCCGGCCGGCTGGGGAGCCCCGGACAGGGAGAGCTCGGCGCGGGGGGGACCTCCTGCACCCCCTTGAGAGGAGCCAGAGCCTCCCGCCCGCTAGTGACAGAGACCACCTTCGCTTGAGGAAGCCGCCCGGCGGAGAGCGGCGCCGCACGCCACCCGCTCCGGCCGCACCTGACCTGCTAATCCCTCCTCCCCCTTCCCCCTCAACGCGCTCCCTCCCGCAGGAGGGCGGGGGGCGGCCGCGGCGAGCCGCAGAGGCGGCCTGGCTCCTCGGCAGGGCCAGTGCCGGCAGCGGCCGAGCGGCGTGTCTCTCCTCAGCGACTCCCGGAGGAGGAGAAGGACATGGGGTGCGCCCCGCGTACCCGCTAAATTTCACCTCCGTCGGTGATGCTGCGACGGCCGCCAGCGGTGCCGCTACTCCCCACCCCCGGAGGACGCCGCCGGGCTTTCCTAAGGTGAGCGGCCACCTCCTGGCGGCTCTGCCCTTCCATGAGCCGGGGCAGGGCTCCGTGCAGCAGTATTACCAGCCGAGCCCAGCAGCCTGCTCTGTGCCCCGCCGCCCCGTGGAAGGAAAGGAGCCGCCGGGTGCCCGGCCGGCCAGGGAAGTTTGCGTGCGGGACAGGGGAGCTGGCGCAGGGAGAGGGGGCGCGCCCGCTGCTGCGCTTCAGCTGCTGTAGAGGGGAGGCGTGTGGGAGTAGTTGGGCACCTGGAGAGTCGGCCCCAGGTGGAGGGAGAGCAGCTGGTTGGAGGGGGGAGGTGGCGGGAGGGAGGAAAGGAGAAGGTGGAGAAGCAGGCGGGGACAGGAGGGGTTGGGGTGGCTGTAGAACGGGGAGATGGGGAAGGAGTTGGTGGCAGCGGCTCCTGAGTATCGGCGTTTCGTCCTCTGGCTTGTGGACTGAAGCACCGCGCTCTGCTCCCTGAGGTCGGTGGTGCCTCTGCTGCTCCTCCTGGACCCCGCTGCTGCCCCCAGCCCCGCGTCGACGGCGAGTTTTCTCTCCGAGCTTCGCCGTGCAACTGTTGAGAAAAGTGGCTGTGCCCCGAAAGCGACTTAGCGCAAGGTTAGGAGTCTATTCGTACGGGATTTGCGGAGGGTGCGGCGTGTTGGGGATCGCGCTTTTCTGTTCGTTCCTGGGTAGCTACCTAAGACCTGCAGGCATCACGCCCCAGTTCCCGGTAGCGCTGCGGCGGCCTCTCCGGCCGGGAGGAGAGCAGCGGCGCTGCCCCGGCTCGGCCCCCGTTGGGCTGGGCGGCCGCCGCCTTTCTCTGGCGCAGCGAGCCGGCCGTTCGCCTTTCGAAAACTTTGTATGCCTCCCGGGGAGGAAAGCAGGCGAGGCCGTACGTCAACAGCGCGGCTCAGGGACCCACTGGAGAGCGCAAACTGCGGGATGGCCATCTCGTTTGTTTGCCCATTATCTAAGATGCTGGCGGGAGCTTTATTATGTGTGTTTGGGGTTTGAATCAATATTTATTTACAGGACTCAGGTATTAATCACTCGTGTCTTGGAAAGCTCGTTAGTGGTGACTTGTTTCTATGGCAACAGGACCCCCCTGAGTCTTCCGGGTTATCTATTTACCCGATTTTTTTTTTTTTTTTAATTTTTTTTTTTTT
>JANHGN010010075.1:39633-55760 GCA_024605025.1 Megaceryle maxima | reverse complement strand
AAACGACTCCCGCCGCTCGCCCGCCCGGCGCCGCCGCCACAAACTTTTCCCAGCCGGCGGGGCGGCACCGGGAGCCCCCGGCGGATGAGCAGCTCCTGACGGCCGGACCTCCTCTTTATCCATCCACTCCCCCCGCAGCCCGATGCCCCCTCACCGCTTACCAGCGCCCGGCGCCGGCACCGGGACCCGACCTGGCTCCTCTCCGGGCTCGCGCCTCCCCGCCGGGCACGGGCCGCGCGCACCGCCCGCTCCGCGCCCGCGCTGACGTCAGGGGGCGGAGCCGCCTGCGGGAGCCCAGATCGTCCTTATAGGGGGTGGGGTGGGAGGGGAGTGTCCGCGTGCAAGGGGAAGCGCCCGTGCAAAACAAGGGGGGTGGGGTATGAGAGTCCTTGTGCAAGGGGCAGCGCTCGTGCAAAACAAGCGTGCACGAGGGGGTAGGAGTGTCTTTGTGTAAGGGACACTGTTCGTGCAAAACAAGCTTACAAGGGGCAGTTGTGAATACAGGCGTGCACGGGGGTTGGGAGTGCGCTTGTGAAAGAGGCAGTGCTGCTGCAAAATGGACATGCAAGGGGTAGTCGTGCAAGACGCGTGTGCACAGGGGGTGCAGGTGGCTTTAGAGCTTGCAGTGAATCCGACCTCGAGGCAGCCAAAGGCTTTGTGCTCGTTAAAACCCCACCGACTAATTGCAGCTGCCATTGGCTGGGGTCACGCTGCCTGGCAAGGGGCGTGGGGTAGGAAATGAGGAACCAGGAGGTAGAAACACAACAGATCAAGGACAGAGAGAACGTGCAGCTGATGAAGGTGTTCACAGAGACTATCATGTGTTGGAACACCATCTGAGTGAGAAAAACAGAATCAGAGAATAGTTTTGGTTGGACGAGACCTGTAAGAGCATCAGTTCCAACCATTAACCCAGCACTGCCAGGTCACCACTAACCCATGTCCTTCAGCACCACATCTACACACAGCTTTGAAACCCCCCCAGGGATGGGGACTCCACCACTGCCCTGGGCAGCCTGGGACAGGCCCTTACAACCCTTGCAGGGATGACATTTTTCCTCCTGTCCAACCTAAACCTGCCCTGGTGCAACACGAGTCTGTTTCCTCTTGTTCTGTCACTTATTCCCTGTGCTAAAAGACCGACCCCTACCTTACTCCAATGTCCTTTCAGGGAGCTGTGGAGAATGAGAGTCTCCTTTTGTCCAGGTTGAACAACCCCAGGTCCCTCATCTGCTCCTCACAAGACTTGTGCTCTAGACCCTTCCCCAGCTTTGTTACTCTTCTCTGGACATGCTCCAGCCCTTCAATGTCTTTCTTGGAGAGAGGGGCCCAAAACTGAACCCAGGTTTTGAGGGGCAGTTTCACCATTGCCGAGTCCATGGGGATGATCCCTGCCCTAGTCCTGCTGTCCACACAAGTGCTCATACAAGCCAGGATGCTGCTGGCCGCCTTAGCCACTTGGACACACACTGACTTATCTTCAGCCGGCTGTTGACCAATGTCCCCAAGCAAATGAGCAGGCAGGTCCTGTGCACAGAAGGTCCCAGGCTACTCAAGCCACTGCTCTTCAACTCACCCCCTTGTTTTTTCCTGGGTTTAATCGGGATCTGATGATTAAATTTCCTCTTCCTGGTGTTGGTTCCTCCTGTGCCCAAACTTCCAGCGCTACAGGAGACAGGGTGAGTTGAAAGCAGGGCCAGTAGCCGGGGTGGCTGCAAGTCCTTGTGTGACCAAACCCCATTCTGGGTGTCAGCCAGGGCTCCCCGACCTCATCCAGCCCTTTCACTGGCTTCGTTTAGCAAGCACAAATGAAACAAGCCATGTAACCACTTCAAAGCAGCCTTGGGAGCTCAGTCCTGTTGCATTGTTTTGGGATGTTTGGGGTTTATCAAAGGGAAGCTCCCTGCAGCTGGATCACCCGGTTCTCTAATTATGGTGGGGCATTTTTCATCCCACTTCACTGCTGGAAACTGTTCAGATGACACCCTCGGTGCAGCTGCACTTGGTGCTGCTTCCACACTGGCAGTGGGTGCCATGAGGGTACAAGGGTACTCCTGTCCCTCAGCTTGTGCAAAACTTTCATTTACAGGATTATTTGAACTGCTGACTTAATTCTCTCTTACATCTTTAGTCTGGTTTCCTCTCTTTCTGATACTGTGAAGTCTCATTAAATATTTTTATATTAGAAATACTCAAGTAGTGAATCTCACTATGGAACCAGCTTCCAGTGCCAATCAGCTGATTTTTCATCAAATTTATTGTCCTGATTCACTCTTAAATGAATTAGTCTCTGTTGGGAGTAAATAACATTGTACTCTCCCATCCCTGACAAAGTTTGAATCAACTTTTTTGCTTGCCTCCCAAACCCCAGTTTATTCTCCAGATAGCCCCAGACTGACACTTTGAGTGTCTCTGGGGAAAAAAGCATCTTTTCCAATGAGCTGTCTGCTGGGCTGGAGGAGATGTATTCGCATCTAGCGTTTCAGCTCATCCAGCCTTGTGATCCCTCTGGGATAAACCCACATCTCCAGGTGGTAAACCTGAACTTGAAGTCCAAACTGTTGGCTTCCTGGAAAATTGGCAGTTCATGTTCTACCACTGCCACCCATCCTGGGAACTCCTTGTCTTCACATTAGGCACATTGCTGGTGGGGAAGGCCCAGCTGAGCCTGGGGTGGAGGGAAGAGCATCCCATCCTGCATCTCATCCCCCTCTCTCTTTCTCAAGAAGTGTTTTGCAACACCCACACCAACACAGAAGAAACTCAGAGCAGTAAGGGGGTATTTGATTGCAGGGTAGGTGTTGTATGTGTCAGGGACCAAAATAAATGTGGGTGCAGATGAAGATGCTTCCCCAGCATCCTTCCAACAGTGCAGGCTCTTGCCTCCTACCTGCAGCTGCCTTCTCCTGTCACATCCCCTCCGCTCCCACCATGACCTCAGAGTGCCAGGAGAGAGCCAGGCATAACGGCAGAGCCATCCCATCTTTATTCTAGGCCTGCTTTAAGCACCAAAGGGACACAAGAAGGTCTCCCTGGAGCCTTCTCTTCTCCAGGCTGAACATCCCTAACTCTCTTAGCCTGGCCTCACAGAGGAGGGTTTCCCATGTTAATGTTCATTTCAAGAGCTTCTCTGTCCATTCACCTATGGTTTTTCTCAAGCATTTAGCCAACACTGAACAGTAATTGTCTCCATTTGCCTAAATAATGCTTAGCAGAAGGGCCAGTCCAGGATGATGTACCCTCAACTCAGGTTTGTGATTCTATCTCTCTCTTTCAGAAAGAGAAGGGCTCATTTTTGCTCTGATGCCACCTTTGAAATTGCAGAGATGCTGGACATCCACCTGTCTTGGAGGAAAATACTGAGATGAGCTGCCCTGCAAATGTGCCCAGGTCCAATGAGCACCAAACCCAGCAGCACCAAACCTCTCACTGGGGCTGAAGTTGCAGAGTGATGCTCTTGCAGGTGAAGTCATGGCTCAACTGCTAACCTTGAGCTCCTAAAGCTTTGCAGATGGGAGCATTCTCAAATCCAAGGCTAAGAAAATCTACTTCCCAAATGGAATATAATAAAATCCCTCATTGAGGGGAGTGTCCAAGCTCCTGCTGCAGCCTGGGCTTGTTGCAGCTTGTTGCTACATGCTGGAGGGAGTGTTTTTTTCTGTGATCCTCCAAATTTGGTAAGAATCCAGGAAATCTCTTTGCCCGTATCATGCTATAGATTGCTTTCTGAAGACAGGGAAGAGACTGCTTGGCTGCCAAGGTACATTTAATAACGCTTCGTTAGGACACTGAGCCTGGCAAACTCCCTGGGGTGAGCTCTTCCCAGGCCAATCTTCCCCATGCTGTGAATTAATTACAGCCATGATGGTTAATGATGAGGGATAGGGGCAGAGATAGCTGGCAGTTTTTGATGTCCCTCTTGGTTTGTGCCATACCAAAAGGAAAGAGACTCAAGTTGTGCCAGGGGAGGTTTAGGTTGGACATTAAGAAAAATTCCTTCCCCAAAAGGGTTGTCAAGGCCTGCCCCAGGCTGCCCAGGGCAGTGGTGGAGTCCCCATCCCTGGAGGGATTTCAAAGCCATGTAGATGTGGTGCTGAGGGACATGGCTTAGTGGTGACCTGGCGGTGATGGGTTAACAGTTGGACACAATGACCTTAAAGTTCTCCTCCACCTAAACTATTCTATGACTATATGATTGTATGGATGCAGGTGGCAGAGCTATTGATGTCTTCCCAGGAAAGGAAGGCAGCAATAGGAAGCAAAAAGGCTCTTTATTGATTTGCATCTCTTGGCATCCCTTAGCAGGGAGTAAGGCAGACTCGATAGCATCGCTGGCACAGGCAGTAGTTACAGGTGTTTGAACTCTGCTTCGTCAGGGTACTCAGGTTTTATGACTAGGATAAAGTAAATAAATGATTCAGACAAGTTTTTATTTTGTATGTATCACTTTCTTGTTTCAAAACAAATTAACCACGTAAGTTACTAATAAATAAGTCTCGGTGCATTTGGAACTGGCAAGCAAAGCATCACCTTCCTTCTGCCAGACTCTCCAAATGGATTATTTCTGCTTCATTTTCTGAATTAGATTATGCTGGGCTGTAATGAAAGCTGGGCAGATTTACTCCTCCAACACCTATCTCCACTTTGAACGTGCATTTACCCTATTTGTTTTTCTAGCTGGAGCCTGGAGGGTTTTTTTCTATCCCTTCCTCAGCCACGTGCTGAGAATATCACACGAGGTCTCCATCCACTACAATGGCTGAAGGCAAAAGCAGCAATTGCCTACGCTGTATTTGCAAGTCTGTCCTCTACTTTTGCTTTTCCTCAAGACTCTGGACACATATTCCCTCAACATGTTCTCTAGGGTCACCATTGCACTGCAGGACGTGAGTGCCCCCCCTTCATAAATCTGGGACAAAGTGGAAGGAAAGCTGTGGGATGAGGGGGCAGCAAGTCACCTGTGACCTCTGTGCAAACGGCTCAGCCCTCACATATGGTGTTTGTAAGGTGACAGTCAACACCCGGCCAGGTAATGATCACTTCCTACTAATAAGAGGGATTAAGGTATTTTTAAGCCCGATGAGGAAGTGCACAAAGCAAACGACAGCACTTCCGGAGCACCTTTTAATTTCTTTGACTGCCTGACATTGACTGACTGACTGACTGAATGAATGAACAAAAGAAAGTGAAGAGGTGAAGGTGAGAGATAAGAGAGGCCCTGGGGACCAGTCTTGCCTATTCTCCAGTCTTCAAGGCAAAATCTACAGCATGCATCCACACCACCGCTGCTGTCCTGGGTTTTGCATCCTTCTTCCCCACAGCCCCCATCGCATCCCTTAAGCCCTGCCATCATGCATTGAATGGTGCATCTTCTACTTGCTGCTTGCTCTGTTCTGTGGGGAGGAGTGGGTGGTGGAGTTTGGTTTTGGAGAGCTTTGCATTCTCAACCTCCCTCCTCCCAGAAAAATGCTCTATATGGTAAAATCCTATACTGGAACTGAACTCCGTTACCAGTACCGAAGTCCTTTCTTTTAACCAAAATCCTTTTTTTTAACCAACTATTTCCAGTGTAACACTCTTCATTTTTCTACATCACACTTTCATTGGAAGCCAATCATTCCCCTGTCCATACTTCCCACCCCAGCTGGTCAAACCAACATGCCAATTGCAACAGCCATACCCGTGACCCACGAGTTAAAGCTGTGGCTTCCCACAGAGAGTTTGCTTTCCTCCCCAAGTCCAATTGCACAAAATAAACGGGCTTTTGTTTGCGATGGAGATTCTCCTGGCAACAGAATGACGGAAGCCACCAAAAAAAAATAAAATGCTGAGGGTCAATGACAGCTCTATCTAAAACTAACCGCCAAGACGAGTCTGGTTTATTATTGTTAGGGAAAAAAGTGCCCAGCTAATGGGAAGGGGGGAAAAGTCACTACTGTTTCTGATGGCTTTGTAGATGGACAAACAGCCCTGCCTAACAGAGGCGTGCAAAAGGGACACAGTTATCGAGTCATCACTTGAACCTTGAAATGAGGTTGAGAAATGAGAGATAGGCTTCCTTTGACACCCTGTGTCCCCAGTGAACTGACAAATTCAGCTGGATTACAGGATTTGCAGGGAGTGCTGCAAATCAGTGAAGAGGCTCCAGCAGATTTCTGTGGGTTTGGATCAGGCCCAGAGCTTGCAGGAACAAGTTAGAGAAGAAAGCCCTGCCAAGGAGGTCTGTAGCACAGTGTCCTCCTAGGCTGCCTTTCCATGTCCCTCAGAAGCTCAAAGCAGCCCTTTCTCCACCAGTTTTGTCTGCTGACTCTCAGACTTCCTCCTACACATCTACAGTTCTGCTCTGGGGCAAAGAGACCAGGAGCAAGAGCCGATTAAAGGTGCTACTGAGTAACGTATCTGTCGTTTATTTCTTTCCATTGAATTGCTGCCAGACCCCTTTCACCTTTTGGGCAGTATCATGATAGGGTAGGGGACAGTTTCTTCATTTAGATAGTGTAAGACATGAAAGTTTCCCATGTTCAGTGATGGACAGCCTCATTTATGATGTTTGCTGAGCTCCTGTGTTAATCAACATGGTTAATTGAATCAGTGATCGCAGGGCTTGTGTTCAGAGCAGCTGTTTCACACCATTATGCCCACCTCACATGGTGATCTGTCAGAAGAGCTGCCTACAGTTGTCTCCACCTCAGTACAAGCAGTGGGAGGTCCTGGGTCTCCCCACTATCCACCAGCAATGGCCTAGGGACAAGTGTTTGGATGATGCTACAC
This sequence comes from Megaceryle maxima, assembly GCA_024605025.1. Classification (NCBI taxonomy): domain Eukaryota; kingdom Metazoa; phylum Chordata; class Aves; order Coraciiformes; family Cerylidae; genus Megaceryle; species Megaceryle maxima. The sequence goes on along the minus strand of JANHGN010010075.1, from coordinate 48,989 downwards.
TGCAACCATCAGTCTCATTTCTAGTGCACACCAGCAACTAAATCAGATTGGAACCCAAAGGCTGAATGCACCTGATACAAATACAGGACAAACCCCCAAAGAAGCCCCATTTTCTGCAAATTCATCCGAGGCACAACTGACTGCAAGTGTCCTGGGATGAAAGGAGAAGATAAAAGTATCAGCACCTTCGGCTATCTGCTACCCACCTTGCAAAAGTGCTCAGGGCTCACAAGATAAGGGGAAAAAAAGACTAATTCCCAAGCTTTTAGAGGCAGTGAGGAATTAGCCCAGAAACCCAGCAGAGCTGAGAGCCATCGATCATTTGGTAATGAGGGCTGGAGCAAGAGTTGCCAGAGCACGTGTCCCAGCAGCAGCATCACAGCAGCAGGCAGAGGACATGAAATGTTGATTTATGGCAATGTTATCTTCCCAAAGCAAACACCAAGCACTGAGGACCAGGTGCCACAATCAGCACAACTTCCCCCCCTTTTCATGTGCCAGATGGGCATGCGCTGTCCCCATTTTGACCATTTAGCACATACATGGCACAGAACTAAAATTTGCCAGTGTGCCCATAATTCAGGGTATTTTCAGTGATTGCTTACCCAGCTTGAGATGCTGGTCACCTGGGAAGCATCTACTAGGTGTAAGGGTTGTGCTGATAGTGAATCTACTAATTAGTAATTAATTAGCAATTAATGTGAAGGCAGCTGCCCCATCAAGAGATACTCTCTACTACAAAATCCTCTCAGCATTCCCCTTGAGCCAGTGATGCAAAACCCCTTCCCAATGATGTTTGCCAGCCCCTTCACAACTCGTGCTGTCCCCTTGGCTTTCCTCCAGAGTGCTGGGTCACCTGAAGATTTGTGTTTCCAGTACCTATAGGGTTCCTACAAGAAAGCTGGGGAGGGACTTTTTACAAGGGCTTGTAGTGATAGGATGAGGTGTAATGGTTTAAACAGGAAGAGGGGAGATTTAGATTAGAAATGACGAAAAAGTTATTCATAATGAGGGTGGTGAGACACTGGCACAGGTTGCCCAGGGAAGTTGTGGGTGCCCCATCTCTGGATTTGTTCAAGACCAGGTTGGATGAGGCTTTGAGCGACCTGGTCTGGTGGGAGATGTCCCTGCCCATGGTAGAGGCGCTGAAACTAGATGATCTTTAAGGTCCCTTCCTACCCAAACCATTCTATGATTCTGTGATTTCTGCTCTGGATACTGTGCCTCAATCTACCTGCCATTTTAGGTCCTAAGCTTTCTCAGCAAAGCTGTCTCCAAAAGTGTTCCTCTGCAGTCACCCTGACACCCATGTCCTCACATCAGGGCCAAAGGACTTCAAAGCTTTCCCTTGCTAAAGTTAGCTATAATTGAGGAGTTTCACATGGGATGTGGGCATTCTCACCCTTCTTTTCTTCTTCAGAGTGTTGAGGGATATTTAACCATCAGACAGGAACAGGGGCTTGACTTTGCTCCTCTGCTGACATGCAAAAGCCCTGTGTGTGGCTCTGTGGGGTCTCATCCTGGAGATGCTCAGAACAGCCAGGACCCAGAGGGAATCCAGGACTCTGCAACACCAGATACATGCAGATTTGCAATCCCTTCTATTTTTCTTAATTGTGGCTATTCTATATTTGAAGAAATGTCCCTGCTGACACCTTCACCCAAGCACTCTCCCCAGGAGCTCCTGGGCAGCCCCATCATCCCTTTCCCCTATCTTCTCCACCCAGGCTTCTTTGAGTCACAAAATTATAGACTGGTTTGGGTTAGAAAGTACCTTTCAAGGTCATCTGGCCAACCCCCCCTGCAGTGACCAGGGACATCTGCAGCTAGAGCAGGTTGCTCAGAGCCCTGTCCAACCTCACCTGGAAGATTTTCAGGGATGGGGCTTCTATCACCTCTCTGGACAACTTGAACCAGTGTCTCATCATCTTCAGTGTAAAAAATTTCTTCCTTTAGTCTAAATCTTCTCTTTCAGTTGAAAACTATCACCTGTCCCAACAGGGCCTGCTAAAAACTCTGTCCCCATCTTTCTGGTAGGTTCCTTTAAGTACTGCAAGGCCAGAAGAAGGTTTACCCTTTGCCACCTTTACAAGTCTCTCAGCCCAACTTTCCAAAACCACCTCTGAGATAAAATTGGGGACATTTGTTGCTGGGAGAGAGGGAGCAAAGGAGTGATGCTGTTGTGTGATGGACCATCTCTGAGACCTCAGCACCCTGGCTGCATTCTGAATCCAGAACCATGTGCAAAAACCTCTCCTGCTGGCACAAGGCATCCTCTGCCCCCTGCACTGGAGCAGCCTCCAAGGACAGCGACACGTTGACTGGGACAGACAGTGTTTTGCAATGATCACCACTACTGGGCACACGGGTGCCTGCCCTGGGGGTTATTACCCTCTGACAAGGGCAAAGAGCAACACGAGTTAGTTGTATCATTATAAAATGATGGTAAATGTCAGATGTGTGCCACAATGCCAGGTGCTTTTCCACAGAGCCCTCCACACATTGCACCATTTGTGGCTCTCTTAACAAAGTGGGGCTTGTCAAAAAGAGCTGCCTGGATGAGATTTAAGCTGCCAGAGATAAGCACTTGGCTGTTTTTTGCCTGGACCTCAATACCTCCTCTTGCATGGTAAAACACACTTCCTCTCTGTACTGCCGGATTTGCTTTTTCAATGCTTCATTATGTTTCAAGGTCACAGCGTATCGCTCAGTTTGCTTCACAGCCCTGGAAAGAAATGAAGTCACAAGAATTTTGTTTTGTTTAATAAATGCATACGCCGAGCCTGAATTACTTTCTTATTAAGCGTGTAAAGAAGAGCAGGAAGCACTCAAGACTACATTTTTTTTCCGCACTCTCTCTTTTCCAAGTCCATTATTCACACTCCTTTTCTATGGCAAAGAAATGTCCAGTTCTCTTCTTTTCCAGCTGGCAAGAGCTGGGCTCTCCCTTAGTTCCCAGTGCCATGGGATTATTTGCACAGGTGTTAAAAAACTGTGCCCTTCATCACAATAACAGTGGCAATCAAGCAACACCATCCTGAAAGCTGAGCTTACCCCTTAGCATCCATCAGAGGAATCATAGAATGGTTTGGGTTGGAAGGGACCTTGAAGATCATCTAGTTCCAAGGCCCCTGCCATGGGCAGAGACACCTCCCATTGAATTGCCACCAGTGTGAATGGCATTACTCCCATTTAAAAGGAGGAAAAATTGAGTCTGGATGTTGTTAAAGCAGACAGAGGCAGTATCAGTCAGGCTGTTTGTGTCCTGGTGGGCATTGGATGGAAAGGATTTGGAGCTTGTAGGGTCTGTTTGTGCTGTTGTCTGTGCTGGGACAGACACTGCAGGCAAGCAACAGACAGGAGAAGTGGGGCTTTGGGGCAAAATATTGGCTTCTTTGAAGCCACTGGTGAAATTCCTGCCGACATTGACCACCAGCCTTAGCACAATGAGGACTTTGCAGACCTGCTGATGGTCAGGCTCATAGCTGGAGCCTGTCTGGTGGAGTTCTGTTGCCAGCTTGTTTGCAATATTAATTATGACTGAGTCCACAGGGTTGTCAAGCTCCACGGCTCCAGTTCACCATGTTGGAAGGAGCAGAGATGAAAAGTGAATTGCCCCATGCAACACTTCTGAAACAGGTTCCATGTTAATAGTGCCTCTGACAACACTTGGACCCATCTTGCGTGATGCTGGGGTGCCGATTGCTCGATCTGTTAGAGCAGCTTTCTGTGAGTCACAGTGTTTCATGGGGTGCAGAAACCTTCCCCGTGGACATGCTGTTTTGTGTTAAGGTGCAAAGCAAGACTGCTGGACTAACTGGTTTTCCACAAACAAATTTTTGGCAGATTTCCTGACACAAAGCTGAGGGTGAGCTCTTCTTGGGCACTTACTGAGAAACTGACAGCCCAGGGACCACATCCCCCAAATGTCACTGTAAACACATCTGCAGCCTTCCAAGGGTGAAGTTTATGCAGTTCCTCCCCCTTTACAAATCTTGCTTCCCTGGCTCTTGCATCTTGTGACTACTCAACCGCTGTGAACTTTCACATCTCCTCTCTGTCCTGATGCTTGCAGAAGATAAGGTCCAAGTCACCACACTAGCTGGAGGGATGCTTTCTTCCCTGATGAGCCTCTGGGGCTAACTGCAATCAAATCTGACACAAGCAATGCAATTACAAGGAGAAACGTGTCCTGGCAAAATCTGATATCAAATAACATCTGCATAGTGAAGAAAGGACCTGTAAATGTCTGATCCAGGAAAAAAATGCATGAATGGCTCAAACCTTATTAAACATCAGAAAGCCCACACTGGGAGAGACAGAAAAGTCCCTAATGTGAGAGAAGCATCCATCAGACCATGAAGTGAGCCTCTGCTGCTGAAGAAGCCAAGCTTTGGTAGCTCTTCTGTGCTTGTCCAGCTATCAGTTGTGCAACACTCACCTTCCCTGGTGGTGATGGAAACATCTTTTGCCATCACTGGCATATCACCTTTTAATAAAAATCCATTAGTGCACCCTCAGTGCCTGCAGTGAGAAACACCTGGGGGTGGCAGCTCCTCAGTGAGGGCCTTAGCATTGGAAATAAATCCTCTGCTGGGATAAACAACCCATGTATGAGTTTTTTAGAGGCCTTGAGAAACAGAACAAGCAAGTAAACAAGCCGGGATTTTCCCCCATGCATGCAGGAGCATCTCCAACACAGTGGAAAGCATGATCAATAATTCAGTGGGAAGGCAAGAGCCACTCTGTACTTGCACACAGCACAGCTGGAGCATCCAATATTTATTTTCAAGCCTTAAATAATGTATCTGAAAATGCTTCTAACTGGATGTTTTAAGGCAAACAAATTTATGGCATGAAAAGTTAATTGGCAAGAGAATCTCTGAAGGAAAATCAATAGCAGCCACAGAAAAAATACTTCTCAGCTCCTCAGCACTTTGGTCCTGTTACTCCTCATGAGTTAGGGGGCTATTCTATAATTTCTAATTAAGGAATCATTCACTATCAATTAGCCCGTATAAGTAGATTTCACTTGTTCCCCAGACTAAATCACTTAAGCCCTGGCATTTCCTCTTTGCTGCTGTAATGCTGGCTGCCAGCAAGGCGGGTGTGGGGATGGGAGTCAAGAGATGGGGTGACCAGTCCTGATTCTGCCACCTTTTCCCCTGGCAGCTTGGTGGAATGCGTTCATCCCCATGGGTAGTTCACTCGGCAACTACAGCAGGTTGCTCAGAGCCCCATCCAACCTGACCTGGAATAGCCGCATTTTCAGAGAGGTGAGGTACATTGAAGGTGGTGGCGTCTTGCATAGCATGGAGATGAACCGTATACCCCAAGCAGTGGTCACAGGTGGCTCTCAGAGGGATCCTGGGACTCTGACAAGTCGGGAGTATCACCATTAAGGAAAACATGAGCAGGAGCTCCACTGTTGGCTCCCACACCAGTGTATCCCACTGCTGCAGCCCAAAACAACAGCCACCAACCATCAACAGCTCTGTAGGAAGGACCTTGGCCAGGGCTGACACGTTCCCACAGGCATTTGTTTGCACATTGGCAGCAGGTGAAGTATCTGCTGTTAAATCCACCATGGCTTTAATGCTGGCACATTCCCTCCCCACGTTGTCCTTCAATCCCCCTCCACCCAGAGCATGAGAAAACACATTGCTGTACCCGTGTTCAGCCCCAGGGATGCCAAGATCATATCTTTGATCCTGGGAGAGACGTGAGTCTTGCCACACAGCATCACACTTGCTGTAGGGCTGCCCCATCCTTATCCTCCACTGCAAACTCTCTGGGGACCAGAGCTGGCTGTCCTCCTCAGCACCCCCAGCCATTGGTCCATCTGCCACCCCCAGGACACCCCAGCACCCAGCAAGGGCTTGGGGACAGGCTGCTGCCACACCAGGCTTCTTGTTAGAAAATTCAAACCAGATGATAAGAAAGGCTCATAACCTCTCATCACAGGACAAGATTTCTCATCTCCAGACAGGTTTTCCTGCCTCTGATGATTATTTGCTGTTATATCCAGCATCCAGCAGTAGATTAATTGTCTCCACTGGGATTTCACTTCAATCTGGTCAGAGGAGATTGGTTTTGACAGCTCTGATAGAAACATCTTGGGCCAAGCTTACCCCTGGTTGAAGCTCCCTGGGGTTGGTGCGGGATGGATTTGGCACTGGATGGATGGGCAGGTGCAAACCAGCAACAAAAAGCCTGGAAACAGAGTAACCTGGATCCAAAAGCATTCTTCCAGCTCACAAGGGAGGGTTTAGCCCACAACACCCTCAGGAGAAGAGACAGAAAGAAAGGCTGGCTGGAACTGCATCGGGCTGTATGATGCTGGTGCTATCTCCTCCAGGGCTTCATCTGGCACAGAAACAACAGCCTTAAAACTCAGAGGCTAACCCGAGGCAGCCATACCCCAAATGCTCCTGTACAAACCAAGCTGAGCCTGACAGAACCACCACTACTGCTTTTCTAGGAGTTATTTCTTCCTGGCCTTTAAGAAGAACCAGGGTTATGCTAACAGAGAGCTCTGAACATCCAAGTGTTACTTCTTGACTCCTCTCTTACGGAAAAGCTTTTGGGTTGAGGGAGATTTTCCCGTCCCAGGGAGATTTGCAGGAGGTGGGAGGGCTGGGGAAACTCAGATATGCTTTTTACACCATGCTGTCCTCAATTCAAAAGGCTTTCACCTCCCTGAGAGCATGTTCACCACTCCTGTCTGGTCACAGCAGCTCTTGTACTTGTCAGGAGCTGGGACAAACAGGAAGGCATGGAATCACTTTGATTGCAGCCTGTATTACAGGGTGTATCTTATGCTTGGACAGCACGAGCTGGGAGAAGTGGGGAGCAGCCTTTTCCTCAGTTGCTGGGGCACCTAAAACCTCAAGGCTGTTGTGATTTCTGACTCTCAGGTCAAGACTGATGGTTTCTCAGGAAAAGGCAAAGCTCCTTCCAGTGAGGATGGGCACAGGCAGCAGCCATGCTGCCAGTGCAGAGGGAGACTGCCTGCTGGCTTTCATCCTGATGGAAAGAACTGGCAAGGGTCCTCCCAGACTGGGCTTTAATGCCTTTGATGGAGGCTAACATTTTTTAGGGGTAGCCATGAGAAATTCAACTGACAGCCTTGGGAAACTCCCCTCAACACACAGCTTTAAGGCATCACCAATAGGCAGGCATTGCTGGAGCCCAAGGCATTGTCCCTGAGCAGGTCCAGCTGTGTTTCTCCACCATCCCTGATGGGCTTCAGAAGCACAGTGTCAACACAAGCTCAAGGACCTTCCCCCAGAGCCTGGTAAAAGCAACAGGCCCATTTAGACTCAACTCCACCAACCATTTGATTTGGGTCTAAATCCCTTTTTTTCTCCTTGGGGGGCAGGAGGTGGCAGATAAACATCAATATAACAAAGTGTTTGTTTTTACTTGATGGCCTTATCTTCATGCTTCATGAAAGCCACAGCTGAGCAGGAAGGAGGTGTCATGTACATTCATTATTTACTTAAAAGTATTAAAACCATAAGCTCAATTGTTTGGTTCCCCTCAGATGGTTCTCCTGCCTGAGCAGAAGCAGGTGGCTCTTTTTGCACACCTCAGCTTTTCAGAAAGTGAAGAACTTCAGGCAGGATCGTGCCAGTGCCATGAAGAACATCTATCCCTCCCAGCCCATTCCAGATGAGTAACTTAATGCTGTGGTAGTGGCAAAACTAATATGGGTGTTGTGGCAGCTGTGATGAGATTGGATTGTCACAGAGTTCTTTACAATGCAGTCTTAATTACGGGGTTGACCTGACTGGAGGCAGCTCCAGGAGAAAGAAAAGGATCTGGAAGCCCTGGGGGACAAGTTCATCATGAGTCAACAACATGCCCTTAGGGTTAAGAAGGCAAATGGTCTCCTGGGGTACATCAAGAAGAGTGTGACCAGCAGATCAAGGGAGGTTCTCCTCTCCTACTTTTCTGCCCTAGTGAGTATTCATCTGGAGTCCTGGGTCCAGTTCTGGGCTCCCTAGTTGAAGAAGGAAAAGGAACTACTGGAGAGGGTCCGGTGGAGGCTACAAAGATGTTGGACTGGAGCTTCTCTGTGCCCTGGGAAGTCTGAGAGCCCTGGGGATGTTTAGACTGGAGAAGACTGAGAGGGGATCTTCTCAATGGTTACTGGCTCGGACTGCCCAGAGTGGTTGTGGAGTCTCCTTCTCTGGAGACATTCCAAACCTACCTGCACAATGCAATCCTGGGCACTCTGCTCTGGGTGACCCTGCTGGAGCAGGGGGGTTGGATAAGGTGATCTCCAGAGGTCCCTTTCAACCTCCACTATCCTGTGATTTGGGATAAAAACACCATTTTAAAAGTGTATCAGGAGTTAAGGCCAAGCATGATAAAACTTCAGAAAAGCATAAATCTGATAGGAACATGGTTACAAAAACACTCTAGTCTTACTCTCCTTTTCAACACCACATACTGTTCCCAGTTTTGCTCTCCACAATTCACCCGTGCAGACTTCATTAAAGATTCCAGTAAATCATTTGCAGACTTGGAAGCTTGCTAGTTTGCCTGCAGATTAATGGTGTGTTTCACTTCACTGTTATTTTCTTTATTTGCTTCAGACTGCATAAAAATAGTGGTCTGACTTACTCAAAATCAACAGGAGTGTGGATAATAGGAAATGAAGGTTTAGGCCTGTCCCATTTTGGAATCCGTACAGTGAAAGCTCATGGACTTTTAGAATATGCTCATTAAAATATATATAAACTGTTATGTATTAAACAAATACCATTTTTGTATGCATATAAACATATGGACTGGGTTGGGTTCGGAGGGACCTTTCAAGGTCATCTAATCTGACCCCCCAGCACTGAGGAGGGACATCTGCAACTAGAGCAGGTTGCTCAGAGCCCTGTCCAACCTCACCTGAAATGTTTCTAGAGATGGGGCATCCACAACCTCTTGGTATATGCTAATATACATATATATTATGTATACTACATATTGTTAAAACTATGAATGTTTATTTATATATACACTTACTTTAAAGCATATTAACCTCTCCCTCGCCCTAACAAAACCCAACAGGAGAGAGCAAGGTACATCAATGAAAAAAGGAAGGTGAAAGAAAACATATCCCCCCGAAAAAAAAGAACAGGGAGCTAGTAGCAACAGATGAAGAGAAAGCTGAGGTTCTGAATGACTTTTTTTCTTCAGTCTTCACTAGCAACCTCTCTCCCAACACTTCTCAAGTCAAAAAACTACAAGGCAGGAATCAGGGTGGTGAAGTCACTCCTGTTGTATGTGAAAATCAGGTTCATGACCTCCTGAGGAACCTGAACATACATAAGTCTATGGGACCTGATGAGATGCAT
>JANHGN010010075.1:0-39046 GCA_024605025.1 Megaceryle maxima | reverse complement strand
TGCATCAAAAGAAGTGTGGCCAGCAGATCGAGAGAGGTGATTCTGCCACTCTGCTCTGGTCAGACCTCACCTGGAATGCTGTGTCCAGCTCTGGAGCCCGCAGCACAGGAAGGACATGGACCTGATGGAGCGGGTCCAGAGGAGGCCACAAGGACGATCAGGGGGCAGAAACACCTCTCTTATGAGGACAGGCTGAGGGAGCTGGGATTGTTCACCCTGGATCAGGGGAGACCTAATAGTGACCTTCCAGCACCTGAAGGGAGCTTATCAAAAGCCTGGAGAGGGCCTGTTTACAAAGGCCTGGAGTGAAAGGACAAGGGGCAATGGTTTTAAAATAGAAAGGAGTGGATTTAGATTAGAAATGAGGAGGAAGTTCTTTACCATGAGGGTGGTAGAACACTGGAACAGGTTGCCCTGGGAGGTAGTTGAGTCTCCTGGTGGACTTTCCCAACCCCAGAAAGCTGCTGTGCCCATCCTTGAACGGGAGGGAATGAGATGTCCCTTCCAGACGTAGCAAAAGTCACAGTGGACTTATACCAGCCATGGACCACTTGCTTCCAGACTCTTCGCCTTCACTCAGTCCTGAAAAAGAAATTCAGCTCCATATTTCACATCCTTAAACACTGCCTCTTGCTTGAGGGGCATTTTCATTAGTCCCAGGGTTTTGAGAAATGGCCTCAAGAGGTAGTCATTAGAGCCTTCAAATGTGCAGCATCCCCTTAGCAATGAGCAGCCTTCCTCCTGCTGCAGGGTCTGCTGCACCAGCTGTTGCTGAGCAGCAAATTCAGGTGATTCAGGGGCAGTCACAGGCTTTAAAGCATAGATGAGATCGCTGTTCCCGACTAGTGTCATGCTTCACTGGACTTTCTAACTAATTTACCATTAACATTCACGTCACTATCCATAAAACTACCTGCTCTTTGCTCAACAAGCCTGGTATATCATTTACTGAGTGCATGAAACTCCATGGATTTTAACCCATTTTTCTTTTCTTTTTTTTTTTTTTTTTTGGAAGCATGGCCAAGGGAATATGAACTTGCCTTGTTTTTAGCCACTTGGAGACATTAGCAACATATTGGCCTGCCAGCAAAGCTGTAGTCAGCCAGTTCATGGAAGAGAATGCTGATGGGATGGCCATAGACATGCAGTGCAAGTCTTCATCGAGCTGGACCAAGCTGCTGCATGTCATGGCTGAGATCACCTTCTCTGTGTCTGATGTCTTCATGTGCTGAAAAGATCCAGCACATCACTTGCAATTTCTTCGTCTTTCAGAAGTCATCAGGCCCAAGAAACTCGACCTATTTTACAAAATATGAGTGAAGATGTCATAAGGTAGTCCTAATTTGCCAATAGACATAAGTAACATCCAGGTTGCCTAATCTTCTCTTTTGAAAATGAGCCTTTTTTAAGTCAGAAAGGTGGCATGGTCCTGCCCTGACCCTTCAACTACCCCAAACTGATCCCTTAGGCAGGAGCCTTGCTGGGAGACCCTTTCCTGCAGGCTTCAGATTGCAGCCTCCTTCAGAGGAAGGGCGAGCAAGGTTTTGGGATGCCGAATAGAGATGTCCTGCCAGCCGTCCTCCTCATCTGCTTTTGGGTTCTTTGTGTGTGAAAAGTGTGGAGCAATAAAATGATCCTTAAGCTATATTAACTGGAAAAGGACAGAGCAGACCCAAGACCCCAGGAGATGGTGAATGGAGCCAACAGCAGAGTAGCTGAACTATTGCTTCTCAGCGACTCCCTTTATAATGCTATTTCCTGGGGAGAAATAGTGCCAAGAAATTGCTTTCATTCCTCCCTGCAACAACAATCCCCCAAGAGCCAACCCAATGCCCCCTAACACCCCACCTCCACCCCCCCATCCCTCACCCCCTCCTCCCAATCCCACACATTTATCCTGAGGTGGTTGTTGCTTTCAGGCTGATTTGATGGGCATAGAATGGTTGGGGGTGGAAAGGTACTTTAAAGCTCATCTAGTCCAATTCCCCTGCAGTGAGCAGGGACATCTGCAACTAGAACAGGTTCTTGAGAGCCTTGTCAAATCTCACCTGGAAGGTTTCCAGGCATGAGACATCAGCCACCACTCTGGGCAACCTGGGTCAGTGTCTCACCACCTTCAGGGTAAAAAATTCCCGCCTCTCTAGACTAAATCTCCCTCTTTTAGTTTAAAACCACCACCCCTTGTCCTGTTGCAACAGACCCTGATAAAAAGTCTGTCCCCATCTTTCTGACAGGCCCCTTTAAGTTCTGAAAGTCTGTGAGACGATCTCCTTGCGTGTGATGGGACAAGCCAAAGAACATCCTGGGAGCAGAACACAGACCTGGGCAAGTCAGATCAGTGTAGAGTCAGATGCAGCCGAGGCACCAGAGAAAGAAGGTGACCTGGGCAGCCCTTCCCCACCTCCTGCCAAACATCAGGAGCTCTGTTTTGGGGGACTCATCCTTCAACCAGGAGCACTCCAATATCACTGCTTTCCACCATCAGCTATAAAGGCCTGAGTCCCTTCCTGGCAAGCAATTAGCTCTAATTAACACACAGTTAGAGGGCTTCTATTCCATTACAGCAAACAAGTGGGATTGGAGCCACTAATCACCTCACTGATGCAGCAGCATTCCAGAAGATTGCAGCCCTGTGGTGAACCTGTATTTGTGAGTCCTGACAACTTCCTGCTACTGGTCTATAGTTCCCTTTTCTAATTAGGGTCCAGACACCCAATAAAAATGAACATGAAGTGCAAGCTCCCCTTAAATAAGCCCACTTTTCTGAGCAGAGCCACCACTCAATAGGCTGCAGCTTACTCTGAATTTAGATGAGAGAATTCTCACATGAGGGATGATTGCAAGATGAAGACATGAGGACAACACTGTGCCAGAGTGAGACACTGCACATGGGCTAGCCCTGTAGCTTGATGGAAAACCAGGGATAGAAAAAAAAAAAAAAAAAAGAAGTCCTACTGAGTTTGTGTTCCTGTATAAGTCAGAAAATAATTTTTCAGGAGACAGATGAGAACATAAAGCAGAATGAAAAGACTTTTATGTTCCTAAGGCACTTAATTCTGAGGAAGATGTCCATTGACAGAGCATGGCAGGGCGCATGGTGTTTATCAGCCCCTCAATTTTCTTTGGCACCAGGTCCATAAACAAGAACAGAGTAGCACCAAGTCTCTGAAGTGCAGAAGTAATCTCTTGGCTTTGGAAGGACTCTGTAAATATTAGGACAGACTCTATCTTAAAAGGCTCAATGCCTTTGATTATGCTCCCATGTCTGGCTTCCTGCATTTATTTTTGTCTCATCGTCTCTAATGTCAAACTGTGTTGCCTGTAGAGAAGGTTGTGAACTGCAACACCACTGAATGTTTCTTCTGATGGAGCCTGAGCTCCAGCAGAGAAATTGGCAGTTAGATTGGGAGTGGTATTTCCAGCCACAGGCTCAAAAGAACATTTTTTTCCTAATGGCAGAGCTGTTGTGGCTGTGACTGTCCAAGGTCATGGGTAAGATAAGGTCTATGAGGAGAGCTAATATCTTTTTTAACACATCAAAAACCTCAAGCCCCCAAAAACCTAGTAAAAATTTTAGAGATGCTGGGTTTTCACAGTATCTGCCTCACTAGGAGGAGGTAAAGTGTTCCCAATATGTGACAGTGATTTCCCAAGAAGACATTAAGTCTTAAAAAAATTAGAGTGGAGATTGTTTCCTATTCACATGGCTCTAGAACCTGGTGCTTTCAGTAAATTCCATGTCGTGTGAGCTGACAACACCTGTGTAACTAATGATGGTTGCGAGACTCATGGGTTGGTTGGAGAAGGACTTGTAGATTGAGATGGTGTAGGGTCTGTGGCTTGGATGGTATAGAGGCTGCAGGTTGGGACAGCCTTGTTGCTGCAGCTCTGGCCTTGCCCAGTTCATTACATGGGCCAGAACACAGGAAGTTCTGCCTAAGTATAAGGAAGAACTTCTTTAATTTGAGAGCAACAGAGCCCTGGCCCAGGCTGCCCAGAGTGGTTGTGGAGTCTCCTTCTCTGGAGAGATTCCAAACCCACATAGATACGATCTTGGGCATCCTGCTCTGGGTAACCCTGCTGGAGAGGGGTGGTTGGACTAGATGATCTCCAGAGGTCCCTTCAAACGACTACAACTCTATGATCCTGTGATTAGCACGTATTTTGTAGGTTCTGTGCTCTGCTCTGACCTCTACATGCTAGGAATTTGCTTACAGCTCCTGTCCTGTAGGCCACCAAATGGAGGCTAGATTTGACTCTGTTCCCAAGAGAAAAGAGGTCACCCACCATTTTATTGCTAGTCTCCCTTGCCACCACAACTTATTGTCAGTGATCCTAATGCTCCTAGGGCAAGAGGTCTGTCATAGGGCCTTGCTTGTCTAATCACATTCTCTTCCAGACCATGGCAGAGTTCCCACTAACTTCAAGGAGAACAGGGACCCAGCCATTGTCTGATACTTTTGATATTTTCTGTGACTGAAAGAAGCTATTTTTGTGTAAGGAAGGTCAAAGTGAGAGCAGTCATGTGGGAGGAGGATGGACAACTTCAAAGCTCAGTTTTGAAGTCTCTATGCATGGGAGCCTGCAGAGCCATGCGGCGATAGCCAAAGCAGTGCCAAACAACTTCATTTTGAAGGAGGATCCTAAACATTTTTTATGGTGGAAAGGTCCTTCTAGAAGCTTTCATAACTCCCCAGAAGGTCTCAGCCCCTTGGCTTGCTCCACCTCTGCTGTAAGCTCAGCCAGATCTCCTCACTCTGTGTGGCTGCGGTATCATTCTGCACTATCTAGATGGTTTGGTGGATAAAAATCAGTCTGTAGCACATAATTGTATTTTAAAGTATTTTAAAATTGTATTTAAACGTTATTTTAGCACAGGGCGCAAGCATGTTGTAGTGGGTGTGAAGCCACTGTGCTGGCCTTGCTGACCAAGGATCTCCAGGCTGAGCATGGTCTTCTGCCTGGGCTGAGCCCAGGCCTAAGAAGTGGCAGGGTTTCGTGTCTGCACACACGTATGCATCACTGCAGACAGTGACACAACTGAATATTGTGGCCATTAAACTTTTTCCCATAAGATGTAACAGCCCATCCTGCTGATTTTAACCCACGAGTGGTGCTTGCAACCTCTGTGTGATGACTTTATTTATGTTTGATGCTAATGATGCACTTGGTGTTTTAGCAGAGGGAGGAAAATGTTCCTTGCAGCTATTAACCCTGCAGTTGGTCTGTCTACTTGACAGTCTTCTTTACTCTGTCCAAGCAGCATTTATTAAGAACATTTTTCTTTGGGGTGCATGAATAAAAGCGTGGCCAGCAGGTCAAGGGAGGTTCTCCCCCGCCTCTCCTCTGTCCTAGGGAGGCCACATCTGGAATATTGTGGCTCAGTTCTGGCCTCCCCAGTTCAAGAGATACAAGGAACTACTGGAAAGAGTCCAGCAGAGGCTACAAATATGCCGAGGGGACTGGAGCATCTCTATGCTGAGGAAAGACTGAGAGACCTGGGGCTGTTTAGCCTGGGGAAGAGAAGACTAAGAGGGGATCTGATCAATAGCTGAAAGGCCCACAGAGGTCAACAGGATGGGGCCAGACTCTTTTCGGTGATGTCCAGCAACAGGACAAGGGGCAATGGGCACAAACTGGAACCCAGGAGGTTCCATCTGAACAGGGGGAAAAATTTATTTCCTGTGCCAGACCCTGGCCCAGGCTGCCCAGAGAGGCTGTGGAGTTTCCTTCTCTGAAGAGATTCCAAACCTGCCTGGATTCTATGATCCTGATCAGCCTGCTCTGGGAGACCCTGCTTTAGCAGTGGGGTTGGATGAGATGATCTCCAGAGGCCCCTTCCAACCCCCACCATGCTGTCATTCTGTGATTCTGTGATAAATTTGACTGAAACATAAAAAGCAGTCCCTTCCTGGGTTTGCTATTGGCACCTTGCATGAGTCATACTGGCAATCTGAGATTTCAAAAGGAGCCAGCAAGTCAGGAGGGGAAGGAAAGCTGCTGCTTTTGAATTTTTTTTGCAGGAGAGATGCCAAAGAACATTAATTTCACTGTGGAGTGTCTATCAACTGCAAATTGACGATATTTGGTGCAGACGTATAATACCTAATAAGAAACAAGTTCTTGGTTTGTAAGGGCTGATCTTGGTGAAAATTGCCAGAGGGCAGGGTTGTCTCAATGTGAGAGGACTCCATGGAACAGAAACTCCTGGCAAAGTGGTGGCCCATGGAGCAGCATGGTCCAGGATGCCACGAGAGCACCAGCTCTGAGCAAAGGGCATCGTTGAGGCCTCTCCATCTTCCTTTCAGTCTTACTGTGGACACGAGCCTTTTGAAGTCTGCTTTGATACGTGCTGGGCTTGCTCCCTGACTTTCCCTTTACTCTAGTTCTGTGTAGGTTGTCCCTCTGTGCCAGTGGCAGGACCTGGGGGTAGGTACAGCAAGGACACTGCTGCTTCAAGGGTATCCACCTCCCTCTCTACTGCACTGGGGCTCCAAAGCCTGAGAAGGGAGGTAGTTCAGGTCATACCTCCACTGCAATATGCCACAGTCCCTCTCTCCTCCAGAGCCCAAGAGTCTTTCTTGGGTGGCAATATTGCACGTACAATGGTAGCAGATGACCTTCCTGCCAGCAAGGAGAAGCTGTTGTCTTGGTCAAGACATGGCATGGGAGTCATGGTCAGCTGGGACTTTAGGCCTCTGAGAAAAGTAGAAAAATAAGGCTACAGTTCCAGTTAAATGCTATCATTCATTTTTCTGCGGATATGAGTTAGGTTTCGTCTGAAGATTGAGAACATTTTTTACTTCAGGGCACTTGCAATTTGCTACTTTGGCTCCTTTCCCCTCCATTAATACTTGTGCTGGTTGCTAGACAAACAAAAATCTCACAGACATTTTCAATACCAGCTCAGTTTAGCTGAGACCCCACTTTTCCATTTCAAATAAAGCTTCCAAGAGAGAACTTGTGCAAACTATCACCTACTGGCTTCTGCAGGGGAGGAATTAAACACTGCCTGGGTCCCTGGCTCCTGGCTGCTGTTAGAAGGGCAGTGGAATAAAGCAACACAGCGTACATGCAACACTGGGGGGTTCTTCATCAGTGAGCAGATCACCTGCTCTGCCCATCCCAACACCTCTGCCCACCACCCCCATCTGCCACTGTCCCCATCCACCCCCTGCCCAGTTTTCACTGCTCAAACACCGATGTGCTTCCTGCTCCCTCTGACCTAAAGGGTCCTGCACCTGGGCCGGGGCAACCAGCTTTATCAATATAGGGTGGGAGAGGACATGCTAGAGAGCAGTCCTTTGGAAAGAGACTTGGGGGTACTAGTAAATGAAAAGCTGGACATGAGCCAATGTGCAATGGCAGCTCAGAAGGCAAACTGAATCCTGGGCTACATCAAAAGAAGTTAGAGATGTCCCTACTTATTTCAGGGGGGTTGGACTAAATGACCTTTAGAGGTCCCTTCCAACCCAATACATTCTATGGTTTAGTGGTGACCTGGCACTGCTGGTTTAATGGTTGAACTTGATGATCTTCAAGGTCTCGTCCAACCAAAACAATTCTATGATTGGCCATGACACCATCAAATGGCTCCTAAAGTGGGAATGGGGTGCACGAGAGCTTAATTATCTGGAAAGAGTGAATTATCTCTGTCATCATCTGTGGGAGACAATCTGTCTCTCATTGCATCCATAAATACCATGAGCTCATGTTCCTCCCTGTTTATCTGAAGTCAAGGCCCTCTTCCAAAACCTCTCCAAGATGTCTGGTGGAGGCATGTGCCATCTAACTTAGGCAAGTGGATGGGGAGGGTGATACACTCTCCATCTTGAGCTCAACAGGGCTGAGCTCGGGCTGTTTTTGACCACTCTCCACCCTCACTGCAAGAGTAATTTTGCCTTGGCTTCAGCACAGACACAAATCCTTTCCTGAAAAACCTCTCTTGGGAGGTGTAAATTTTATTGCAGAGAAAGCCTGGCAGTGAGCAGTGAAGTGCTGGAAGTAGCTGAGAGCATCCTGGGCAGGCACCCAAATCAGCATCAGCAACAGGACCTGGGCAGGGAGTCGATGGCATTCGCTCCATGACATCCCTGATGGGCTGGCTGGTGGCACAGAGCTGGTACCTGGCATGCCAATGAGGCTCTGCTAACGTGGATGTTTCATAAATCTGATCGCTCCAGCGTGTGACAGGAGGAAACAGATGGGAGTCATTTCAGACAATTGCATTTTCTCTCTCCCGGGCTTTTTTGTTATCCGCCCTCTGCACGCCCCACTTGAACTCTGGATGCTGGAACAGCTGTTGCTGGGATAAAAGACTTTATCTGGCCAGAGTCCTACTGGAGGATGAATACAAGCAGCAGTTTCTGGGGGATGCAGCACTTCCCAAAGTGCTAGAACGAGTAGAGCCATTATCTTTCCAGTCTTGCCAACTAAAAGTGGGGAGATTTAGACTAGAGAGTAGGAAGACATTTTTGATGCTGAGGGTGGTGAGACACTGGCCCAGGTTGCTCAGAGACCTGAGGATGCCCCATCCCTGGAGACATTCCAGGTGAGTTTGGACGGGGTTCTGAGCAACCTGCTCTAGTTGCAGATGGTGCAGGGGGTTGCGCTAGATGAGTTTTAAGGGTCACTTCCAACCCAAAACATTCTGTGATTCTATGATTATGAGATCAAACAAATTTCATCAGCAGCTGGACTGGGGGTCCGATGGGCAGCTTAGTCTTCTTTATGATCTCTTGCAATGTCATAGCACTATCTCAAGGCTTCTAAAATCTGAGGATTGAACTACTGTACCTCAGCTGCAAAAGCAAATTTCCACCAGCTCAGAGGTCAAGCCCACAAAGCTGGTGAAGGGTCTAGAGCACAAGTCTTGTGAGGAACAGCTGAGGGACCTGGGGTTGTTCAGCCTTGAGACAAGGAAGCTCAGGGGAGACCTTCTTGCCCTTGACAACTCTCTGAAAAGATGTTGGAGTGAGATGGGGGTTGGTCTCTTCTCCCATGGAACAAGTGATAGGACAAGAGGAAATGACTTCAAGTTGAACCAGGAGAGGTTTATGTTGGACACGAGGAAAAATTTCCTCCCCAAAAGGGTTGCCAAGGCCTGTCCCACACTGCCCGGAGCAGTGGTGGAGTCCCCATCCCTGGAGGGGTTTCAAACCTGTGGAGATGTGGTGCTGAGGGACATGGTCTAATGGTGACTTGGCAGTGCTGGGTTAAAGGTTGGACTCAATGATCTTAAAGGTCTTTTCCATGATTCTATGACTCTAAGACAAGGAAAACTATGTACCACAGAAATGGTCTAATGGGAGGATTGACACAAGCCACCTGCAAACGTGGCAGCTGTGTGCTCTCTGGAGGCTGCTAAAATCTGAGGACTGAACTCTTGCTCCTCAGCCTCAAATCCCATCTCCATCAGCCCAAGGTTCTAGCCCACAAAGTGAATGGAGACCCAGCTTGGGGGCTGTGCAGTGAAAACCATTTGGGCAGGCCTGATAAAGTCTGCCCTTGAAGCACATGTCATACAAGGCAGCGTAGGAGCCTCAGATGACCACAGGAGCATCATCTGTACAGATTCAGGGTCTGAGGTGCCCCTTCCCCAGTGCCTATCTCAGCAGGCTTCCTGTGTGCTCTTCACTCCAGTAGGGCCACTCACATTCTTCAGTGATTTGTTGATCTGTGGCATGTATGAGTTTCCCGAAGGATTTACATGCTTGGCAAGGGAGGTTTAGAAGTGATCTATTTTTTTATTGCAATTTTTTTTTGCTTATTGTTCTTCACTCTGCTAATAAATCAGTACATTCCAGAGGCTTGACATCACTTAAGGGAAAAAGAATGAAGGTAGGAAATGAAAGCACAAAGCAAAGCAGAACCGCAGGCAGAAGCATTGCTCCTTGCTTTATTTCCTGGCCCATTTTCCAAATGCTAGGCTCTGTCAGGATTATCTGTATCATAACTCAAGCAAATGTCTTTCCATTCTATGGGTCTTGAGCAGCTAAAATATCTCTTTCACCTGAGGTCACAGCAAGCAAAGGAAAAAAAATATTTATTATAATGGAACTTCTTAGGAGACATGAGTGCTCTGTTTCATTTCTGACTTTGATAAGAAGGGATAGAGAGCTGGTATCAGTTTTGGGCTCCATCAGCTCAGAGGTCCTCTGATGTACAAACTTGTCTTTGGTGTAACCCAAGAAAAGAGGACGCTTTGGGAAATCAAGGCTTGTTTGAAATCCTAACAGGCAGTAGAATTGAGGGCAGGCATATCTGAATTTAAATTAAGAGGTAGTCTGCTGCTTTTATTAATGGAAATGTCCTTAGCCAAACTGGTGAGAAGAGAACCACCATATTACTAGAGATTTCAAGACTGAGGGTGATGGAACCCTGGCCCAGGCTGCCCAAAGAAGCTGTGGTGTCTACTTCTTTGGAGAGATTCCAAACCCACCTGGACAATGCGATCCTGGACACTCTGCTCTGGGTAACCCTGCTGGAGGAGGGGGGTTGGAAGAGATGATCTGCAGACGTAGCTTCCAACCCCTACCATGCTGAGATTCTGTGATTAAGCTCTTAAGAAGTTTTTTAAATAATGTAAACTCCTTTGGTTCAGGGCATAGGCTAGTGAGGACCTGGAAGAAGCCTTCTCAGGACATTCATTCCATTCTTGCACACTTCCAAGTTTTTTATACCTTCTTTGGAGGCACAGCCACTGGGCTGATGATGCCAGCAGGCTCTGGGGGTTTGAGAGATATTAAACTATAGACTATTGTCTGTCCTTTTTTTAAACACTCCTGTGCAAGCCATTCATAGGAAAGGTTCATGGAAAACTGCATTTAATGCGGTTCTTTGACTGCTGCGCTTCTCATCTGTCAGCTAATGAGCTGCCACAAGCTCAGACTCAAAAGGGGACCAGGCAGCTCTTTATTTCAGTTAAATGAAATGTGAGAGCAGCGTTTTGGTACCTCTAATTCTAAATCAACAACGAGTTGCTGATTGCTGAGTGAAATAAATGAAGTGTTTGGACTTTGATTCAACAGTGCATTTAAGAATATACATACATTTAAGCCTGCGTTGGCAACAGGACTATTCCTAAACTGAAAAGGAGGTGAAGGCTTAATTACATTGCTGAATCAAGGGCTTCCAGCATGGAGAACTTGAATTTTAAATGTCTGCGTGAAGGCAGATTCCTATGGCCGGTTACAAATCGCTAGGATTTATAATCACTTTATATCCTGGAAACGCTGACAGCTTTAAATATAGCACCGTGGCTGTGATAAATTGTTGGCATTTTTTTCTTGTCAGCCCTTTGTAACTAAATTTAAGGTATCCATTTCAGCCTGATCCAATTATGGAAGCGGAATCAGAATGGTTCCCCATGCAAGAGGCCACATCTATTTTTGTCCGTGAAGCTTAAGTCTGCATTTCTGAGCTCATGATTTATGTCAGGCTTTAAATTAATAATAATGCATCTATCCACAGGCAAATATTTGTACTGCAAGACTCATTCAGCCCAGACTCAGCAGCCAGCCAAGGCTACTCGAGCAGCCAAGATTCAGTTACAAAAACAGCACAGGTCCAATTTCAAATATCACCTGGTCTCACACAATTATCATCAACTCCTCCTTGCTAAGGAGAGCCTGAAACTAATAGCGCGTCAGCTTAAAGTACTGAACCCCAAAAGATTAGTTCCTGAGACAAAAAAAGGATATACTTCACATAAATGTAAGCCAGGCTGCACCCTCACCTACGTTGCTGATGGGTGTATTTCCACAAGCATTTCCAGTGACAAATGGCAGGTGTCCTGTCTTTGTGAGCTCAGGCAGGCAGCTGAGCATGAATAGATGTCATGGAATCATGGAGTTGTTTTGGTTGTAAAAGACCTTTAAGATCATTGAGTCCAACTGTTAACCCAGCACGGCCAGGTCACCACTAAACCATGGCCCTCAGCACCACATCTCCACAGTTTTGAAACCCCACCAGGGACGGGGACTCCACCAGTGCCCTGGGAAACCTAGTCCAGGACTTGACAAATGTTTCAGGGAATAAATTTTTCCTAATATCCAACCTAAACCTCCCCTGGTGCAACTTGAAGCTATTTCCTCTTGTCTGATGGCTTATTCTCTATTCTCCATTGGCTTTTTGAGCAGAAGTGTTGAGAGCACTGTGCATCTAGCCTGGGTTAGAAGATCCATGAGAAAGGGATTGCACAGCAGTGCCCGTTCCTCCACAATGCCACCAGTCCAGCAGATCCCATCCTGGTTGGTGGTTCTGCCCCATCCTCTGTGGAGAAGCACGTCTGGGACACCTTGCTGCATGGATCACAGGATGATAGAATCATTTTGGTTGGAAGAGACCTTTAAGATCACCAAGTCCAGCTGGCAACCCAGTACTGCCAGGTCACCACTAAACCATGTCCCTCAGCACCACATTTAAATGGCTTTGAAATCCCTCCAGGGATAGGGACTCCACCACTGCCCTGGACGAACTGGGACAGGCCTTGACAACCCTTTCAGGAAAGACATTTTTACTCATGCCCAACCTAAACCTCCCCTGGCACAATTTGAGGATGTTTCCTCTTGTGCTATCTCTTGTTCCTTGGGAGAAGAGGCTGACCCCACCTCCTCCTTTCAGGGAGCTGTCAAGCATGAGAAGGTCTCCCCTGAACCTCCTTTTCTCCAGGCTGAGCAACCCCAGGTCCCTCAGCTGCTTCTTACAAGAGTTGTGCTCTAGACCCATCACCATCTTTGTTGCCCTTCTTTGGACACGCTGCAGCACCTAATGGGCTGTCCCATCTGTCTTTCCCTCTGATGCTCAGCCTCTTACACCTGTGCATATTGTTCAAATCTGCTTTAATATGTCCTGCACGTGAGAAAACTCAGGAGAGCAACCTGTTTCCAGACGTCCCAGGGCCAGCTTCTCTGGAGTCCACTACATTTTCTTTTCACCATGCTGTTTTACACTGTGTAGTTGGGGTTAATAACCATTTCATCCAGGCAAGAGGTTTATCTGAACACTGAGAAGTTCCCCAATCCAGAATACAATTTGGTGTTGGGAAGGAACCCACTTCCCCAAAACTCCGTAACTGCAAAGCTGTTCCCAAGCTACTTTGTGAAAAATGCATTGGTGAGCTTAGCATTAGACTGTCACAGATGTTAAAGGTGCTGCAGTGAAAGTAAAACCTTCCAGACTAATCCCTCCATCAGTTTGAGCTGCTGCTGAAGGGAGTTGCAAGTTACCAGCTGAAAACCCAACCTGTCCCCAGGCACTTCAGGGAAGAGTGAGGCAGCATGGCCGCGAGGTATCCCGATCTGACCTTGATCACTTTGATATAATTAATTCATCGTTCCTCACTGCTTATTAACATCCTGAACACCACAGAGCCCACGAGTCTTGTGACACCACCTTACCTCGTCTGCTCGCCCTGCAGCAGTGCTGTTTTCTCCCAGTTTTTTCACACCACCTCATTCCCACTGTGCTTAGCTGAACATCTTCCTACGCCTCCTTCCTGACCCTGTCTGGTGACAAACCAAAACCCAGTATGGTTCATATCAAGGTTGAAACTAGCTGACAGACTTGAAAATCAGGGCAAGCATTTGCTACAAGACAGCCTGATGCTAGTGGGGACAGGTGACAGAAGCAATTTGTTTTTTCCATGTAGGAGACCAAAAGACAGCTTTTTCCTAAGGATCCCTCATCCAGGGAAATTCTGGTGATGTTTTTCCCTCTCCAGATAATTTGTGAGTTCAGCAGCCTTAACCAGACACAAGCCCATTTGGTGTCACTGCCCTTATTTCTTCTCGGCCCATTGTTAATGAAAAGTCACATTAAACAGCCAAGTGCAATGCCTTTCCTTCCCTAAAAGATGAACCCAGGGCTCCTCACCTCTGCTTGGTGCTTAAACACAGAAGCACTGAAAGAATATGCCCAGACAAGATGCAAACATTGCAAAGCTGATATTAAAAAGCAGAGACAACGATAACACAAGTCACAAGAGAGCTCTCAGATCCATGACCCAGGGACACAGGCAGCACTGTTGGAGCTGCAGTGCTGAGTTCTGCTTTGATTTTCAAGCAGCTCCTTTATTCTGTCCTCCCTGCTAGACTCTGCATTTATCCTTGCATTTCCCAGCTCAGGGCATGCAGCCTTTGCTTTACCCGCTCACAAATCTTGCTGTGCAAAGGGAAAAATAAGCCCTGGCAAAAGAGACAGTGGTTGCAACAGTCCCTCTCTGCACAGGAATCCAAACCTTCAGGGGCCATTTATAAATCTGTGCTCATTTTTAAAACGGTCTCTTTCTCGACCCTTTGTAGCTTCTTGTTTGTCAAACCATCCCATAAAATGTAGGCACTGCTCTGATCTGGTCTGGTCTGCTGCCCACACCTTGACTGGGCTTAATTTTCAACTTGCAAAGCCAAGGAAGCAGAAAGAATGACTGAACCCTTTCATTTTGATGGAAGATTGCTCACAGATAGAGCCAGGTTCCTGTTAAGAGATGAGTTACCAAGCCAAACCCTGGTAAGAGCATCATAGGATAGTTACCTCCCAGCCAAGCAAGTTTACAATGACTGGCATAGACCCATCAGCACTGCTTCTCACCATCTTAGGGACGAAAACCCTTCCCCTGAAAAGCCATTGCACACTTGGAGTGTGCAGTGTGGCCTCAGAGGCATTTATAAGACAGCTTCAGGGCTTTGTGGTTGCTTTACATCTCCTTTGCACCAAGCATGGATGGTGATAACCATAGCCTGGTTCTGCAGGAACGAGGCCAAAGAAGCCCTTCCAGGGGCTTCAGAAGAAATGTGTGGAGCCAGGATCTTCTCCTTGATCATGGGATCAAGGAGATTGATCAAGAACCTCGATGATCAGCTGAAAGGATTCCAAGAAAGCTCACATGTACTTCATGATAGACACCTTTTTCTATTAAAAAAAAAACCAAACCAAAACAAAACAAAAAACAACCTACAGAATAATTTCTATTCCAAGATTCCCATTGTTAACTACTTTGAGCATCCAGAAGGATATAGGTGACATCTCATTTTGGAATAAGATCTGTCCCTGAGGGCCAAGTCCTTTCAAACTACAGTGGAGAGCAGCAACTGCAGTCCTCCAACATCTCTAACTGCGATAAAAGTCCAGCTTCCCTGGCATCTGGACAGTAAGGAAAAAAAAAATCCTCCAGCAAATGCAAAGTGTGAGCAATCAGTGCAGAGTTTATTTTAATAGTTAAATAATATCATCTCTGAGTTTAAATCTCAAGTTAAATAATATCATCTCTGATTAGCACTGGAGATTAAAAAATGTAAATATTTACCAGAACATCTTCAATATCCTCATAGTGTCAAAAGGCCAATTTCTGCAGGCAGCATGGCAGCACAACTTGCTATTGCAAGCACTGAGCTTTCAGCACTCTCAGAGGACTGTGGAATTAGGCAAGGCACTTAAATATAATCATATTTATTACAAAGTCAAATTATTACAGTTTTATTTGCTTTTTGTTCCAAGTCTAAATTTTCCACGCTTTCTTCCTCCTGTGTGAGACTCAGAAGTCTCCTTTAACAAAAGCTGTGATTCCCACTTCTCTCAAGGAGCTAGATTTCATTAAAAATAGCAAGTGTTGTGATGCCTGCAGTAAATCAGAGCTGTGGGACCTACTGTAAGTACCCCATTTGCTCCAGGACAGCTGCCTTTGATTCTCCTTCACTTCATCAACCTTTCGTTCCAGCCCAGCATGTGTGCACACAAGCCTGCCACTCACCTGCATTTCTATGCCAGGAGGTCAGCAGAGGTGAAGACCAGCTATTTGAATCCACATCACACACACAAAAAAATCCTCCCCTGCCTCATTTTACCATGAGTTTCAAGCAGACAGCTCAAGTCTTGCAAGACTTCATCCAGAGGGAGATAGCATTTAGGAACCCCTCTGCTGTGAGGAAAGGCTGAGAAAGTTGAGGTTGTTCAGCCCGGATAAAAGACGACTCCTGGGAGATCTTATTGCAGCCTTTTAGTACTTAAAGGTGGCCTGTAAGAAAGATGGCTGCAGGCTTTATAGCAGGGCCTGTTGCAACAGGTGAGATGGTTTTAAACTAAAAGGGGACATTTAGATTAGATTTAAGATGATGCCTTGGCACCTGCTGCCATGCCTTTGCTCTTACAATCTGGGAGTAAAAATTGAGTGAGATAGACTGGAAACAATTCTTAGTAAGTCTGTAAAAGCCACCAGCTTGCTGAGATTTAAGAGGCAAAAAACTACAGGTAAAAGGTAGTGCTGCATGTCTTTCTCATGAAGATCCCACCAACTCTTCAAGTCTCACCTGCAAACACCAGGCTTAGAAGAGTTTAAAAGAAAGAGGAGGAATAAAAACCTCTTGCTGACATCTGTAATTCATCAAAAAAAGCTTCTTGCAAGTCTTTATATATATAGAGAGAGAAATCTATTTCAACTTGGGATTAACTCATTTCAATGCAAGCAGAATATGTGGTGCTTTCCAAAGAGGCCATGCACTGAAAGTTCACACAGTCACTACTAAAAATGGTGCTTTTTGCTATCAGAAGTCTTGAACCAAGAAACAGGTATCTTGAGCCAAGGGAGATTTTTGACCTGCTCTGTCGTTGGACCTCTTCCCATTTCAAGTCTTCGGCTGAGTTTCACAGCAAGCCAACCATTTGATTTGGCAGGCATTCTCAGGCCAGACCTGCCTTTTAAGTAGTGCTGAGAAGAAAATACACAGCTCCACAATACAACAAACCCAGCTGTTCTTGAACGGTGCTCAAGAGAGACAATAAGTCTTCTCATGTTGGGAAGGATTAGCAAGCCTTTTCTTCCCACCAAGCCAATATAAGGAAGGGAAAGGCTCAGCAAAGTGCTGAGAAGCGTCAGTGCTCAGAGTAAACAGAGGTGAGCTGCGAAATTGTCTCCAGACTGAGCCCTCGAACAATGGGGCCCAAAGGGAAATGGAAAAGCAAATATTAATGTTTTGCCATTCACATGGCCCCAGAGAAAAGAGAACAATGCCTTCCGTGGGACACCACCTTGACGTCTTCCTCCTCCTCCTCCCCTCTTACTCTGAAATGTCATTTTAGGACCCGTGATTTCTTTGGATGAAGCAAGCGATAGTTGAGGGCTGCCTGCTGCTCAGTGGAGCCCTGCTGCCTGCTTTTCCCATGCCAGAGAGAAGGGTGACTGAATTATAAATGTGTTCCTGCAGCCCCCACCCCAAAGTCCTGCTATTCCTGGGCAAGCAAAAATCAGAAACAACTGAGAACCCCATTGACCTTGACTGTAGCAATGAACTCCCATCAATTGGGGTGAGAACAGGGCTTGGACAAAGAAGCACATGCTTCCAACTCCTCTTAAACTTGTCAGAAATGGGGAGCAAAATGCCAGGGGACTCAACAAACTGGGAAAATCCTCTGGGAAAGGCAGAGATGAGATCTTGGCTTGTTTCTTCTCTGTCAGCCTGGCTTTATCACACTTGCTGCACATCACTAGTATATTAGCAGTAGTAGTAGTAGTAGTATATTAGCAGGACCAAGGTCCTCTCTGGGCCAGAGGGCCCTGATCGTCTTGGCAATAGTTCCATAGGACCAAGGTCCTTTCCTGGTGACCTGGACCCCCATGACAATGGTTCCACTCAAGTGTGAGATGCAACCTCCAGCAAGGGGTGAAGCCGTGTGTCAAAGTGATACTCCTGTGGATGTCACCACAGTGGTGGCATCTGCTAAGGCTGAGCCCAGAAGACTCTTGCTGAAAAAAGTGCCTCTCTGGGCTGCACCAACAGCACCTGGAAGGACTTGTCATTGAAGCAGGTGATTAGCACTTGCAATGGAAATAAAAAGCAGGTTCCTTGGACCCCTCTCTGGTGTTCAGCATGGGGGGAGGAGGCATCAGGCTGCCTTCTCTGCCTGCGCAGAGCCATGCTGAAATGCAGATGGGCTCTTATTCTGTCCTAATTGTTCTAGAGGCAGATGAGACCAAGAACAAGAGGAGAGAGCCATTGTGCTCGGCCATTTGATATAGGAGGTTGTCATGGAAACCACTGCGTAATTAAAACCTCCCTCCTCTCTGCTCTTATATGCTTTGGTTGTGTAGGAGACAGGCTGCATCATTTGGGGCTTTTAAGTCATTGTTGCTGTTATAGGGCAAGTGGTCACCGTTTCCTCTTGAGTTCAAGCTGTTTCAGCAACATGGCCACATCTCAGAAGAGATGTGGCATTGCAAGATGTTTACTGTCTTCAAACAGGACCCTTAATTCATGGCTGATCAGCAGCCACAGCTGTCCTGCACTCTCCTTTAGTCGTCCAGAGCAGCAGCAAAGGATAACTGCTGGTAGCTTCCCAGGATGCAGTGCCAAGCTGGAAGAAAACCTTACCTGTTTGTGGTTCAATGACTACTTAAGAGCTCAGTCGTGACCAGCAGAGCAAGGCCATATAACCTCACACCACATTTGTGCCAAGGCCAGTAAACTCTTTGTTTCAGGCATTTAACAACATCAAGCTGACAGCACAGCCCAAACCTAGCAGACATTTATTGTCCTGCCATAAAGGCAGCATGAAGTTATGGTGACCTGCCAAATGCTGAAACACCCATAGCACCAAAGGTGTCCCAAACTGCTGCTAGTACAGAAAACTCAGCCCTCTTATGGGGAAAGATGTGTGAATCCCTTCTCTCTAGCACCTCTGAAATAGAATCATAGAATGGTTTGGGTTAGAAGGCACCTTTAAAGATCAACTAGTGCAATCCCCCTGCAGGGAGCAGGGACATCTGCAACTGGACCACATTGCTCAGAACCCCATCCAACCTCACCTGCAATGTTGCCAGGGATGGGATTTCTACCACCTCTCTGGGCAATCTGTGCCCGTGTTTCAGCACTGTCACTGTCAAGAATTTCTTCCTCTCTCTAGTCTAAATCTTCCTCTTTTAGTTTAAAGCCATCACCCTTTGTCCTGTTGCAACAGGGTCTGACCAAAAGAACCCATCTTTCTGATAGGCCCCCTTGAAATACTGAAAGGCAACAAGAACATCTCCCCAGAGCCTTCTCTTCTCCAGGCTCAACAACCCCAACACCCTCATCCTGTCCTCACAGCAGAGGGGTTCCAGCCCTTGCATCATTTCTGTAGCCTCCTCTGGCTCTGCTCCAACAGGTTCATGTCCTTCTTATGTTAAGAACAGCACAAGAAGCTGTTCCATGGTCTAGCACTGAGGAGCGGGGACACCAAGGATGGTTGGGTTTCACCTCTGGCAGAGAAGCTGGGAAACCAGGGGCATGCTACATTCTTCTGCTCCAGCTAGATGATCCATAAGACACCTTCCTGCTGTGTGCCTCTGCTTTTGCTGTTCAGCTGAGCCAGGGTGTGGATGTCCTGGTGCACAGCATAGCTTTGGCAGGGCCACCCATCAGAGGTTTCAATTAGCTGCTGGGTGAGTTAACCACCAGTGTTGTCTGGGAAGTAGTGATGGGTGAGAGGTGTCTGGTTCCCCCTCCTCACCTTTAAAAGGCAGAATTTTCCAAGCCTCTCTCCATCATTTATCAGCAATCCTGGTGGAGGTCCCAGATGACTGGAGGCTTGCCAACATGACACCCATCTACAAGAAGGGCAGGAAGGAGGGTCCAGGGAGCTACAGGCCTGTCAGCCTGACCTACTGGGGAAGATTATGGAACAGTTCGTCTTGGGGGTGATCATGAGGCAAGTGCAGGACAACAGGGGGATCAGGCTCAGCCAAAATGGGTTCATGAAGGGCAAGTCCTGTTTAACCAACCTGATCTCCTTCTATGATCAGGTGACCCACCCAGTGGATGAGGGAAGAGTGGTGGATGTTGTCTACCTGGACTTTGGTAAGGCATTTGACACCATTTCCCACAGCATTCTGCTGGAGAAGCTGGCGGCTCATGGCTTGGACAGACGGACTCTTCGCTGGGTTAGAAACTGGCTGGATGGCCAAGCCTGGAGAATGGCAGTAAATGGAGTTAAGTCCAGTTGGTTACTGGTCACAAGCAGTGTCCCTCAAGGCTCAGTTTTGGGACCAGTCTTGTTTAATATCGTCATCAATGACCTGGATGAGGGGATCGAATGCGCGCTTACAAGTTTGCAGATGATGCGAAATTAAGTGGGAGTGTCGATCTGCTTGAGGGTAGGAAGGCTCTGCAGGGGGATTTGGACAGGCTGGAGCGATGGGGTGAGGTCAATGGGATGAGGTTTAACAAAGCCAAGTGCCAGGTCATGTACTTTGGTCACAACAACCCCAGGCAATGCTACAGGCTTGGGGAGGAGTGTCTGGAAAGCTGCCTGGTGGAAAGGGACCTGGGGGTGCTGGTGGAGAGACAGCTGAACATGAGCCAGCAGTGTGCCCAGGTGGCCAAGAAGGCCAACAGCATCCTGGCCTGTATCAGAAACAGTGGGATCAGCAGGAGCAGGGAGGTCTTCATGCCCCTGTACTTGGCACTCATGAGACCGCATCTTGAGTACTGTGTCCAGTTTTGGGCACCACAGTGCAAGAAGGACAGTGAGGTGCTGGAGCAGGTCCAGAGAAGGGCAACGAAGCTGGTGAGGGGTCTGGAAAGCATGCCTTATGAGGAGAGGCTGAAGGAACTGGGGTTGTTTAGTCTGGAGGAGACTGAGAGGAGACCTTATTGCTCTCCACAACTACCTAAAAGGAGGTTGTAGTGAGACTCGTGTTGGTCTCTTCTCCCAAATTACTAATGATAAAACGAGAGGAAATGGCCTCAGGTTGCATCAGGGAGGTTTATATTAGATATTAGGAAGCAATTCTTCACTGAGAGAGTGGTTAGGCACTGGAACAGGCTGCCCAGGGAGGTAGTGGAGTCACCATCCCTGGCAGTGTTTAAAAAATGAGTAGACATAGCAGTTGAGGCTATGGTCTAATGGATAGAGACATGTTAGGATGAAAGTTGGACTTGATGATCCTAGAGGTCCTTTCCAACCCTAATGATTCTATGATTCTATGAAAACTCGACTTTATGAAGTGAAGAAACCTGCACATTTCCAGGGACACCAGTGGAAGAGGGGCTGGGGTGTGCTCTGCAGCAGGAGGGGATGATGATCAGTCACGCACTGGTATCTGTGCTTCCTCATAACAAGCTGTGTTGGAGCCCGTGCAGTGTTTCTTTCTGGCACGTAAGAAATCTTTTAAAACCAAAAGGTTTTTTTCTTAATTTTCCCAGACATAGCTGAAAACTCAGGTTTTTGTTGTTTGGTTTTTGTGGGTTTTTTTAAATAAACCTCTTAGCATGGAATGAATCAGCACTTTATCATTCCATCTCTCACTTTCTTTCCTCACATGGCTTACAATAAGCTTTAACTTAATAGAATCAGAGGAATATACTGACAAATCTCAATACCAGTAGTTGTTTTTTTGTCTGCATGGCAACCAGTAAATCATGCTGTACATTGTAATGGAGCAGGTTCATTAAACTTTACTACTTTGATGTTATCTCTCTGGCTGAGCTGCAGGGAAGTCTAGGAAAACACATGATCCTCCGAGGGGAAAACACTTGTTTTGTTCATTAGTATGTATTAAAGCCCGGCTGCCTAGGAGCCAGACATCACAAAGTAAATAAAGCTGCTCTGACTTCAGGTGAAAAGCAAGAAAGAGCAATATCCATACTAACAGGTGGGGTTAGCTGTAAATCACCCTCAAGCTCAGGTTTTTGCAGAGACCTCCTGCAATAACCCTCCATTGATGACTGCTGCAGCCCAAGGACAGTCTTGAGGGGACATTTGGACTAGAGAGAAGGAAGAAATTTTTTCACACTGAAGGTGGTGAGATGCTGGCCCAGGTTGCCCAAGGAGGTGGTTGATGCCCCATCCTTGGAAACATTCTGGGTCAGGCCAGACAGGGCTTTGAGCAACATGCGCTAGTTGAAGCTGTCCCTGATCGCTGCAGGGGGGGTGGACTACATGACTTTGAAAGGTCCCTTCCAACCCAAACCATTCTATCAGTCTATGATTCTATGACAGACAGTCTTCCCAATAGCCTCTGATACAACACAAGGTAGTTGCAGGTATCTCTTCACACCCTTCTCAGAAAAGCCCCAGCATAAAGATGCTACAGTGGAAGTAACCTGGTGGATTACCAAGGGTAAGAAGCAAGCCCTGTGGTGGGGACTGACTACCTCCTGGCAGGAGATGAAGCAGCACAAGTGTTGGAGCAAGGCTGAATTAAGATGTCTTTTTTGATACAAAGATACTGGAGAAAAATGCTGCAGAAAGACAAATTCTCTCACCTGAGGAGAACTGTAACATTGAGCTGAGCCATGGAAAGAAGCTTTCTTGCTCCACGCAGGCAGCAATGGAGGACCCTTTCCTGGTTTGGGGGGAAGGATATTTTTGAACTGCCAAACCAGGATTTTCCTGGGCTACATCCCATGAAAAGCACCATTTCTTTGGAGAAAAACATGGGGCTCAATCTCCAGTCATGGAGACATGCCCAGTGTGGCTGTCCCTGTGCAGTCTCACTTTCTACACCATACACTACATGAATTGCAGTTCAGGACTTGGCTCAGTTGTTTGTGCTGGCAAGCAGGTTGCAGTAAAAGCCTTTTTAAAGAGAAATGTGAATCTTTGGGTATTTCCCTGCAGGTGTTCCTGCTATTCCCTGTTATTTCCTGATCTCAGCAGCTGAGTCCCAGCTGGCTCCAGAGGGCTCAGAAAGTTCAGGAGGAAAACCAACTGGTCCTGGTGGCTCTGGTGACCTCTATAGAAAAACAGAACTGGTCTTTTGCATGTGGGATAAGCAGGCCTGAAAGTGGAGCCAAGATCGATGGGAATTAACAGTGAAGATGCTCAGAGTGGTATAGGAAGTGAAGGGGGGTCAGTGAAAAAATGGTGTGTTTCCATCTTGTTTTAAAAGGCATAAAATATGAGGATTTTTGTGTTTTCCACAAAAATTTGAAGCACCGTTCCTTAATTTTGCCCAATCCTTGAACAGAGTTGGTGGGTGACATTTTGGGGGAGAAAGGGATTTTTTTTTTTTTTACTTGAAGCTCCAAGCCCTAGAGTCAAACCCCTACAAAACATGAAGTTCAGGTTGCTCAGGATAACCATCTTTGGGGTTAAACAGCAGTAACTGACACTGTTAACTGAAATTCCACTAGCAGAGCAGAAGCAAAAAGTAAAGTAAGAAAAGTAAGTTTTAAAACCAACAACCCTCAAAATTGTGGTTTGCTGAGCACTGGCCTAGAGTGGTGGAAGAGGTGGGCAGTGGCTTAGGAAGAGGGAGATGTTGGGATAAACACAACACCCTGTCAGACCCAGCCAATCCTTTCCTGGACTAAGTAATCCTGTAAATCCTGTGCAATCTCAAACTGCCGTTCCCCTGCACCACAAAATGTGTCCCATACCCCCAGGCAGCAAAACCTGAAGGTTTTTTTTTGCTGACTCATTTGATGGGTGTCACATCACCATCAAATGGTGTGACAGCCCTGGGATAGGTCCAGGCATGGCTTTTGGCACATCACCTGATGCAGACCTGTGTCTGCTTCTTAGGGAGGGCAGGGAAAGTGGCAGGGAGTGGAGGGGACATCTCTGTATTATTTTTTCTTTCCAGACTAGGCTCAGTGCCAACAGTGCTGCTGGTATAAATAATGGAGTATGATAGCAGGAACATTTTTAAAGGAGAACAAATCACCAGACTACTTTTTAGAGCTTCTTTCCTCCAGTCTAAGTGATGCTAATGAGGCAGGTCAATCCGTTTCTATCCTGCCCTGCTACACAATCTGGGACATTTATCTCTTTTGACAAGAGAGCTCCCAGAGCAGACTTTCATCTTTCAGCTTTCACAGCTACTATGTCCCTTTCTGGAAGGAGAATACTTCCAGGGGCAGTGATAGGACAATACCCCAGGGAATGCGCACAGCATTTCCTCCCCACTGCCCTTGCTGCCTGCAATGATCAGCTCAAACACCACTGCTGTTGGATCCTGTGTCTGAGATGCTGCCTTCAAGGTCGTTTCATGGTGTCCTGGGGAACATCCCGCACTGCAGCAGCCCAGCCACACACAGACAGAACTTGAAGAGGGCATGCTGGCAATATCTTCATGCAGGGACTAACATCTTGGCAAGCAGTGTGTCAGAGAAGATGACTTGGAGTGACATCATATTTCCAGCTCTGATCTCCTATCCCAGTCATCTCATATTCCAGTGCCTTATGTGGGAAGCACTCCCATTTCCTGAAGAGCAGATGCCAGACCATGCCACGTTCCAGACTATGCTGGGTATTTGGATAAAATTCAGTGAATGTTGCTCCCTGCAGCCAAATCCCTGAAGTTTGGGAAACAGTCCCCAGGGAACTAACTTTCCTGGGAAAGTACTGCCTTTCCTTCCTGTTGTGGCAGATGGAAGTGGCTCAGGAGCTCCCATCATCACAGTAGCAAACCTGAGCTCCCAGCTCCTTCTCTATGGGCCATTTAGATGTGTCCTTTTGAAGGACTGTGCTTTGGGTCCGCTACCCTGCCCTTTCTCAAGGGGGAAGATGCTGCCTCCTCCAGAGAGCCTGGATATTCCCAGGAAGGACTTGAATCTTGCAGGGGCAAAGCTCGCGTCAGACAAAAGGAGGTGGCTCCTTCAGGGTGCAGCTCCTCATGGAAGAAGGTGGTGGATGCTGAAATGCCTCCTGGGATAAAAACAGTTGGAGGAGCAAGAGTGCTTGGGATATGTATCATCTGTTCCTGCCACATCTTCCCTGACATCATTATTTATTCCAGCCACTGGAATATCCACCAAAAGGACTAAAATGTTTCCAAATAGCTCTACTAGAAAACCACTCAATGAGAGGCAGAAGCAACTAAAGCGCATGTTGCACCAGATGTCCCCAGGTAGGTGTTTACAGGGGAGAGGCTAAAAGTACTCACACAGCAGCACAGTTGGGAAAACACGTCAAGAAACATTTTGGGACAGGCCTATCAGGGTGATGGACATGTCCTGCCTCTGGGAGCACTTGCTGTGGCCATATGGGCAGCAGCTTCTCTCGCTGCCAGGTGGAGTGATGCAGGACAGGCCATGTAAAATGGCTTTTGTCACCCGTGTAAACCTTCATTATACAATAGCAGTCACTTCTACTTATCCATGCTGAGCCCCATTATAGTTGTCAGGTGAAGTGAGAGCCTGGAAAATCAGAGTTGGACCCTGTCAGGCATCTCAGCATTCTTCCATGTCACCAAAACATTTCCTCCACGAGTAATAAATTTCTTGATGGTGGGAAAGGCTCTGGGTGAGCTCCTTGGGTTTTTTGCCTTATTTAATAGGAGAAAGGTAGTTTTCAGGATTCAGTGGTGGATTTGTTCCAGGCTAAGGAAAAAAAAAAAAAGCCCTGTGAACTGATTTATGTTCACATTCAGTGCAAATTCCTGGCCAAACCATCTTGAAAATGCCATCATACACCTTCCTGCAGGGCAAGCAGCACTGAAACATCAAACACCCCAAGACCCTGGCTCAGTTTCTTAAAAATCATGAAGGTTCATTCATTATTCATGGTTCTTAACTCTCCATTCTGCACCTAGCTCAACAATCATAAGTTGTTTGGTTTTTTTAAACTAAGCTTTTTTTAACAAGGAAAATACATATTAACAATTAATCACCTCTCCCAAGGTTTAAACAGAAGCATATAAAATAGAAATACAGTAAGAAATAGTGGTGACACTGTGTTTCAGAAGACCTGGCTTCTTGTTTCATTATCAGAGATTTCAGGTTGATAACAAACCTCTAAAAAATATTCATCTTTGAAAATAAAATTATTAAAAAAAAAAAAGTCTGAAACATCTAAATTCTCTGGGGCATTTCCTTTTGGTGAATGGACTCCATGTGCCTGACACTAATTAATTAATCTCCTCAAT
The DNA here is from genome assembly GCA_024605025.1 of Megaceryle maxima. NCBI lineage: Eukaryota > Metazoa > Chordata > Aves > Coraciiformes > Cerylidae > Megaceryle > Megaceryle maxima. The sequence goes on along the minus strand of JANHGN010010075.1, from coordinate 13,206 downwards.
TTAAATTGCTTCTTATGCATTCCAAATTTACAGGAAAACTCAAACAAGACCTGAATGCATAAGAGGGGAAGATGAACTTATTTAAAGTATCATTTAGTAGCATCAATTTTCTGTCTTCATTTTTTTTTCATCTCCCAGATCAGGCTTGGCCTCCAGGGATGCATCAGCCTCTGGGTTAACTATTCTTAACCCACCTGGGATCAGGGATGTGTGCTGGGAATGGGTCTGGAGCTGTAGCAAGAGCAGCAGAGACACATGGGTGATGTTCCTTCTTGCTGAACCATGCTGGGATGATGGGAACCACACATGAATCACAGAATCACTGGCTGAGGTTGGAAGGAACCTCCAAAGGTCATCTGGTCCAACCCCCCTGCTCAAGCCAATTAGCCAGGACCATGTCCAGATGGTGTTTGAATATCTCCAAGGATGGAGACTCCACAATATCCCTGGGCAACCTGTGCCAGTGCTTGGACCCCCTCACAGTGAGACAGTGTTTTCTGGTGTTCATACAGAACCTCCTGTGTTTCATTGTGTGCTCATGGCCTCTGGTCCTGTCACTGGGCACCACTGAAAAAAGCCTCTCTGTCCTCTGCACTCTCCCTGCAGGTATATATATAATGTAATAAGATCTCCCAGAGCCTTCTCTTACCCAGGATGAAGAGCTCCATCTCTCTCAGCCTGTCCTCATGTGAGAGATGCTCCACTCACCTTTGTGGCCCTTCATCTCCAGTAAGTCCATATCTCTCTTGTACGCAGGAGCCCAGCATTGGACCTAGGACTCCAAGGATGGCCTCATCAGTGCTGAGTAAAGCAGGGGGAATAATCTCCCTTCCTCTGCCAACAATACCTTATCTAATGCAGCCCAAGATATAATTTGCTGTCTTTGCAGCAAGGGCACACTGCTGGCTCATCTTCAACTCAGTGTCCACACCAGAACCTCTAGGTATTTTTTCTGCAGAGCTCACTTCTATCTGGGTGATTGTCCAGGTGCCTCAGTTGTTCCTCCCCAGGTATAGGACTTTGCACTTCTTGTTCAACTTCATGAGGCTCTTGCCAGCCCATTTCTTCAGCTTGTTGACATCACTCTGGATGGCAGCACGACCTTCTGATGTTATCAGCCACTCATCCCAGTTTGGTGTCATCTGCAGACTTGCCCGGAGTACACTCTGACCCATCATCCAGATCATTAATAAAGATGTTGAACAGTATCTGATCCAGGATTGATCCCTAAAATCATAGAATTATTTTTGTTGGAAGAGATCTTTAAAGGTCATCTAGTCCACCCAATAATCTAGCAGTGCCAGGTCACCATTAAACCATGCCCCTCAGCATCAAATCTACTTGGCTTTGAAACCCCTTCAGGAATAGGAACTCCACCACTGCCTTGGGCAGCCTGGGCCAGGCCTTGACAACCTTTTCAGGGAAGACATTTTTCCTCATGTCCAACCTAAAGCTCCCCTGGCACAAATTGAGGCCATTTCCTCTTGTCCTATCACTTGTTCCTTGTGAGAAGAGTCCAACCCATACTGGCTCCAACTTCCTGCCAGGAGAATGCCGTGGAAAACGATGTCAAAGTCTTTACTAAAGTCTAGGTAGACAATATTCACAGCGTTTCTCTCATCTGTGAAACTGAAGTCCGAGCCAGGCAAGTGCATGGTGACTGGGACCTTTGGGGCTGGACATGCCCTGCATGTCCTAGCGAGCCCGGTGGTGGTGGTGGTGGGTGGGAAACCGGGAGGGTGCTACCACCCGGGCGGGGACAGCGGGGACCCTGCGGGCAGCAGCTCCATCCAGCAGTGAAACGCTACCCTCTAGCGACGTCAGAGCAAAAGAGCAGGAGTCCTACCGAGGTGGGATTGCAGCAGTTGTAGGCTATTGCTGCACAGGGCATGGGGTTGGTTTTGTTGGTTTGGTTTTTTGGGGTTTTTTTTTTCCCTTAGCCTTAACAAATCAGGCTCTATAAATACAAATTTCTGCCGCCCAGCTTCGTGGTGCTGTGCAGCTGCTCCAAGGACCTTGAAATGAAAAGATTCACTTTCTGAGGAAGATGCAGTTGAGGTGGTTCATTCATTCTCCTTCTCAAAAGGAGACACAGTCAGCCCTCAGTATCAGCCTTCTGCAGTACTGGTGGCTGGGACAGACACACGGCACAGACCCCACAGCATTAACGGATGGAGCCTCAGCACATGCTGGTGGATGACCACTGCTCCCACACTGGTTGAGACCTTACTGGGTGCAGTGGATTCAGTCCCCCCTCCCCTTGCCTGCTTAACTGCAAAAGAATAAGCAGGAGCAATGCAAAGAGCTGGGAAGCTTAGATGTTGCTGACTTCCCCAGGGGTCTGCAGAGAGCAACGCCAAGAACATATGGCACAGCCCAACTGGTCAGCTTTTCATGTCTGGGGACAGCCAAGGTGAGCTGGGGACTGATGGGGATGGGATGGCTTCACAAGCAGCAAAACAGTGCAAAAGCCACAGGAAAAATGCAACTGAGATTGGGTGAGAGGTGGACATAGCTGCTAGCAGGGAAAGGCTGCTGGGTGAATGAGGAACCCACAAAAGAGATGGTTTGGGTGCTCTGGGTCCTGTCTCTTGCTCCCAGGGTACAGGAGAGCTCACCCCACTTCCCACGTGTGTGTCCTTCGGTGCTCCTCACTGCTCAGATCCTTGCTGATTTATAGCTGTGGCTACCAGGCTTGGTACCTGTTAGGGCTACTGAGCCCCACAGGCCAGTTCTTCTTAGGGAGGATGAGCTTCTGCCTTTCTCAGCTGAAAAAAACCCCTCCTTGTGGGTCAACTCACTCACTTTGCTTTTTTATTCTGAACACCAGCTTTTTGGGTTTTACCAATCAAACACCTGAATAAAAGCATCCAGGAACCATGTGTGTTAAGTGCACATTAACTGGGAAGAGCATGGAAACACCCATTTCCAGAGGCAATAATGTATGCTCAGATTAGACCCAAAATCTGATGGGAAGGGCCAGTGCTTTTTCAGGCCACAGCCCATAGAGCCACCATGTGAGGGGCTCTGCTGGGCCTCCAAAATCCAAAAGCAAGGCTTGTCTCCAGGCCATCACCAGATGGCCCTAGAAAACAGCTTTTGCCAGTCTTGCTGACCCTTCCTGGGCTGGTTAAAGCGGATTGCTTTCAATTTTTTGGTTTTGGTTTTCTGAAAAGCTGGACAGAGGCTAATGTCATCTGCAGTCATCCCTCTTTACCAGTTCTGGGCTCTCTATTTCAAAAGACACAGGGAACTACTGGAAAGAGTCCAGCAAAGGCTATGAATACCCTGAGGGGACTGGAGCATCTCTGTGATGAGGAAAGGCTGAGAGACCTGGGGTTGTTTAGCCTGGAAAAGAGAAGACAGAGGGGATCTGATCAGTGCTCCTCAACAGCTATAGGGCCCATGGGGGTCAAGAGGATGGGGCCACATTCTTCACTAGTGTCCATTAACAGGACAAGGGGCAATGAGCACAAATTGGAAGCCAGGAGTTTCCACCTGAACAGGAGGAAAAACTTCTTTACTATGAGGGTGCCAGAACCTGGCCAAGGGTGCCCAGAGAGGCTACGGAGTCTCCTCTGGAGAAATTCCAAATCTGCCTGGACAATGAGAACCTGGACACACTGCTCTGGGTGACCCTGCTTTAGCAAGGGGGTTAGACAAGGTGATCTAGAGAGGTCCCTCCCAACCCCTATCATGCTTGAATTCTGTGATTTTTGGGAGGTCCTTTTGACACTGACTCCCTTCGACTGACTTTCCCTCTGCTGCCAAGCAGTACTGGAGGATGCTTCTGTGCCACAGAGTATTTGGTTGGTGTCAGATATGGCTTCTTCATAGCTCTGTGCAGTCAGAGGAGTTACTCCCTGGCTCAGCTGCTGCAGCTATAGAGGGGACAGCAAGATACCAGCACTGATTCTCACATAGGTGCCCTCTGAGTCAGCCTGAGCTTTGTCTTTCTCCTGTGAAGTACAAGCAGGGGAAAATGCTTCCTTGTTCACCTGATGGCAGCTCCTGTCATGGCCATCCCTTGCTTGGCAGCAGGGTAATGAATTGCTGGCTATCCAGGATGCCTTAGAAAATTCCTGCCGCAGCTCTTAATCCACTTCCTCAGCCAGCTGAAGAGCTTCGGTTAATAAATATGAAAGGCCAAAAGAGGGCAGCTTTTAGCTCTGATTCCTTCCCCAGCCCAGCAAACATAGGTACTGGCAGGAGCAGAGATCACACAGAATCACACAACATTAGGGGTTGGAAGGGGCCTCGAAAGATCATCTAGTCCAACCCCCTTGCTAAAGCAGGGTCACCCAGAGCAGAGTGTCCAGGATCATAGAGCAGGATCACCTAGATCAGGTCACGCAGGAACGTGTCCAGGCAGGCTTTGAATGTCTCCAGAGAAGGAGATGCCACAACCTCTCTGGGCAGACTGTTCCAGTGCTCTGTAACCGATATGTACCTGATCCATATGTACCCGAGTTAGCAGGAGATAGGACAGCTGGGAGGAAAGCTGTATTAATTAGAGGAAACTTGAAAGCACTTCTAGTTTGTGGGAATGTTTGGGGTCTGGGGGAGCTCTGGGTTGGGGTTTTGATTTGCTTCCACTGCAGGGAAGGGAAAATAAAAATGTGCAGCAAGGATCATGACACCAGCAGCATCAGCCCTTGGCACCCACAGCGTTGAGTCACAGGGCTTTTCCAAGCTTCTGGCTACTGAATCTCACAATGGGACCCCCCCATGGTTTGACCACAAAGGCCCAAACCAGCCTCCTTTCCAGGTCATGTCCCCCTGTGGTGACCTTCCCAAGTGTGATCTGTTCCTCATGATAATCTCCCAATTCTCCTGCCTTCCTTTCCTGAGGGGGAGCATCCCCATCAGAAATCATCCAGTGGCTGATAAGCATCTCTTGGGTTGTTTCTTCATTACAGGGACCAGACCCCACCTGATAGCATTCCAGGTGCCTCAAATCGGCAGGTAGAGAATGTTCATTATGATGCATCAATACAGGTGAGGGGTTGACCTGCTGGAATTGTAGAATCATGGAATCATCGAATGGTAGGGGTTGGAAGGGACCTCTGGAGATCATCAAATCCAACCCCTCTGCCAAAGCAGCTCTGCAGAGAAGGGCCTGGGAGCCCTAGGGAAAAACAAGTTCCCCATGAGCCAGCAGTGTGCTCCCATGGACAAGGTGGCCAGTGGTTTCCTGGGCTGCATGAAGAAGAGTGTGACCAGCAGGTCAAGGTAGTTTGTCCTCCCCCTCTACTATAGGGAGGCCACCTCTGGAGTACTGGGTCCAGTTCTGGGCTCCCCAATTCAAGAGAGACAAGGAACTACTGGAGGGAGTCCAGCAGAGGGTCTGAAGATACTGAGGTGACTGGAGCATCTCTGTGTCGATGAAAGACTGAGAGACCTAAGGCCGTTTAGCCTGGAGAAGAGACTGAGAGGGGATCTGATCAATAGCTAAAGGGCAGGGGTAAAGAGGATGGGGCCAGACTCTTTTCACTGGTGTCCAGTGACAGGACAAAGGGCTATTGAGCACAAACTGGAACCTAGGAGGTTCCACCTGAACATAAGCCAAGACTTCTTTCCTGTGTGGGTGCCAGAGCATGGCCCAGGCTGCCCAGAGAGGTTGTGGAGTTTCCTTCTCTGGAGAGATTCCAAACCAGCCTGGACATGATCCTGGGCAACCTGCGCTGGGTGACCCTGCTGGAGCAGAGGGGTTGTACAGGATGATCTGCCAAGGTCCCTTCCAATACTCACCATTCTGGGATTCTGTGTGCTGAGTTATCTGTGTCCTTTCACCACTGTGCCTGGAAGATGCTAAGCAGAGTGGTAATTCCCCAGTCCCCAGAGGCTGCATCCTGCCATGATGGAGACAAGAACTGATGCTGCAATTACACCTTTGCCTCAGAACAGGCATGACTGTCCAGGGTGCAGCCTTGAAACCAGGGTGTTCTCTCCCATACTCTGCCCACAGTACCCAGGGGACAGTGAAGATGCTCCCTGTCCCCTGCAAGTCAGCCCTGGACTAACCTCATTCTTCCAGGCTTGAGGCTTTGGTTTATTTAAGCTGTTGCTACAGTGGAGTTTAGGGCTGGCTGGAGGGGAAGGCTGGCCTGCATTAGTCAGGTGTGGATTAGTAGCCGAGACCTGAGACCCCACATGATCCTGATGCATTTGTTTCTTTCTCTAAACCAGGCTCCAGCTGACTAAAGTAGCTCAAAACAACTGTACACTGGCTAAATTCAGGTAAATCAGCTCAGCACAAGGATTTTCACTTTGGCCACAAAGCAGCACCTTTAAGGGAAAAATAAAATAAATAAAAAACCAGAAGGACAAGCAGTGAATAAAATGCTCAGAAATTCTGGGGGGACTAAACAGAAATTTGTGGCACAAATCACCAGAGGAGGTGATTTGAGATGCTGGTGTGCTGCTGGAGAGCATTGGGTGATTCATGAGCCCTAAATCTCCCCCAGCCCTGTGTTTCACTCTCTTCGCTGCACTTGCAGCTCCGTAGACTCTGAGATTTACTGCCCTGGGAATCGGTGCTGGGAAGCTGAAGGTTTTTCTAAGCCTCCTGCTTATCAATAGCAGCAAGGCTAATCCACCTTTTTTCCTGTGGTTTTGTGGTGGTTTTTTGTTTGAGTTTTTTGTTTTTCATTAGCCAGAGTGTCACAGAAAAATTCGAGTGTTAAATCTGCATCTCTGATTCCTTCCCCAGGTAAAACTGCCTGCAGCTCTTGGCAGAAGTTTTTGCAGAGTAGGAAGTGGCCAAGACCCAGCATTATTCAATACAGGAATGAAGGAGGGATGTGCAACCACATGCCTGCAGAGAAACCTGAACCTATATGTGCTTCACCCTCCTGGATTCAGCATCCTTCCTCCCATGTGGAAGTGGTTTAGCTTTCATTTGAGTATGCAGGCTGCCACATTATCAAGCAGCTCCAGAAGAGCCCTTTCAAGGCCAAATTTCTTCTCCATCCATCATGACCAGTCACAGAGGTGTTCACTATGTACCCCAGCATAGGACACCCTGCCAGGAGGAGGTCCAGGTGGCTACAGGTACTTTTTCCTCCCCCAGTTTTCTCCTGGCTTTGTATTCAAAATCAAAGCAGTGTCCTGAGGTAACGAAACCAGCAGAGTTTCAGTCTCCTCTCCTCAGCCCCAGGATGCTTCTGAGGACAAACCCAGTCGTTTAGAGCAGTTATTTACCCAGCTGGAAACCAGGGAAGAGCCTTGAGTTATTCCCCTCCAGGCATTGCTTGTGCAAAGGGTGTTGAGGGTCTGGTCTCACAGCTCATGCAGGTAGGAGGAAAGAATTGCTCCCCCCTTGCCCTCAGCCCGGTAAGCATCTCAGCCACCCCTAGGTGTGTCCTCAGTGAAGTAGACATAAGAGGATCAAGTATCTGTTCCCAAATAACATCTATTTTTCTCTAGGGCCCCCATGAGTGACTGCCACAGCTCCAGCTTGGGCTTCCTCACAGCTTCTCCTCCCACAAGAAAGAGTATAGAATCATAGAATGGTTTGGAAGGAACCTTTTAAGGGCATCTAGTCCAACCCTCCTACAGGGAGCAGAGACATCTACAACTTGAGAAGGTTGCTCAGAGCTCCAGCTAACCTCACCTGGAATGTTTTCAGGTATGGGACATCGACCGCTTCTCTGTTCCTGGACTCCACTTTGCACAGCCCCGAGGACCAGGAGCTGCTCAGAGATGAAAGACCAGCAACACCCCTAACATCCTTCTGAAGGCGGTGGGAAATTTAAGCAGATGGCAATTAAGAATGGCTGTGGACAATTAAGTCCCAGATGCAGCAGATAAACCCTAAGGTTGCTGAAGCCTCAACCTCTGAAATAACCCAAGTAAAACAGCCTGCTATCCTCACTTTCCAGAGGATTTTATTCTAAGCATCTGAGCAGTCAGTTGGGACATCCAAACCAGAGCACAGATGTTAAGGGAAAAAAGTGTAAGTGCTGTTTTGCTTGATCCGGTGTAAAACAGTCCTGTGTCCCCTCACAGTGTCCTCAGCTGCAGGGATGGGATGCAGCACTCATTGTGGGAAAATGATGTCTGTCATCTCAGCAAATTGTGTGAACAAAGGCAGCAAGATTGCTTCTTTTGTCTTTGCCTGCTCAAGGACTTGAACACCTCTCCTATGAAGAAAGGCTGAGAGTTGGGATTGTTCAGCCTGGGAAGAGAAGGCTTCAGAGAGACCTTATGTGGCCTTTCATAACTTCAAGGGAGCCTACAAGAAAGATGGAGACAAGATTTTTTAGCAGGGCCTGTTGTGACAGGACAAGGGGTGATGATTTAAAACTAAAAGAGGGAGATTTAGGCTAGAGAGAAGAAAGACATTTTTTACATTGAGGGTAACAAGACCCTGGCCTAAGTTGCCCAGATAGGTGGGAGAATCCCCATCCCTGGAAACTCTGCTGATGAGGTTGGACAGGGCTCTGAGCAACCTGCTCTAGTTGCAGATGTTGCTGCTCACTGCAGGGGGGGGTGGACTAGATGACCTTGAAAGGTCCCTTCCAACCCAAACCATTCTATGATTCTATGTTTTGTTCCTCCCGACGAATTTCATGGATGGGGGAGAGTGGGGGTGGGGAGAAGTGACAGGCAGAGTTAGGACTGCAATGCAAGTACAGCACAAAAAGAGTGATTTTTGGTGAAATCCCAGCCTAACCCACCTTTCCAGGCTGTTTCACACCAAGGAGATTCCTCTTTATCCAGTGAAAATCAGTAAGCTGTGGCATTCTGCCTCAGTATGCTGAGAAGGCTAAAAGTTTGTAAAGATTCATAATGGGTTCATGCAAAACTCACAGAGTAAAGAAAAACACCAAAAATTCTAATACATATCTGCCCTGGTCTTGTATTCTTCCAGCTACCTCCACTCCTAGCTGCTCACCAACAGGATGCTGGGCTACGTAGATTTTGTGCTGCTTTGGTGAGGCTATTTTCACATCAACTTCTTTAGAGGAAGATTTTATTCTTGCTCAGTTTGTGGCTTTTATAGCATTTCCTGGGGACGAGGCTGTGAAGTCATCTTTAAGCTGGTCCTTCAAGGACTTTGCTTGGCTTGAGGAGGCATCTGAGGTCATGAAATGGAGCTGAGCTGCTGTGCTGCAGATGAACAGATTATTTCTCACTCCTGCATTAAGAGCTCTGTGGATTCAGTAATTTCTCTGCTATGATGCTACTTTTATCCATCCCTCCATCCCTTCCTCCACCCCTCCCTCCACACACCTCTCCATCCCAGCCTCCACATATCCTTCTCTCCTCCATTCTCCAGCCACCTGGGAGCTCCTGGAGACATCTCTGAGCCACAAGACCTCCATGGCCTTTTCTCCAAGAGCCTTCATGCTCAAATGGGCAGGAGCAGGTGGGGGTGGAGGGCCCCACAGACAAAGCACAAAAAACATCTAGGTGAGGCTGTGTCCAGAACCCACCCCAGGACCTGGTAGCAGAGGTGTGAATTGAGCACTTAGATGGATGATTTGTTGTGAAATGCTCAGTATCTGTCTGTCTCTTTCATTATTTCCCTGAGTCCCTTTGATCTCCCCATTAATCCTTGGGGGTGGATGGGGGACCGTGACATACAACTAGCTGTAGCACTGTGCTTCTGCAGCCCTGCCACCTTTCCGGGGAGGAAAGAGCCCCAGTAAATCTGTGATGCTCTTTTCCCTCTGAGTTAATATCCAAAAGGTCCCCATGGGACTCACAGGCTATTCAACCCTTAACAGTCCTGTATTAACTTATCCAGTGAGTGTGGGGGCTGGATGCTCCTTGGAAAGGAAGAGGGTGGATGAAGGCAGGAAGGAGAGCAGCCCAAGAAAAGGATGTTGACCACCAAAGAAGCAGGTGCACTGATCCAAAAAAGCCTCCCCAAGGGATTTCCCTCAGCAGGGCTTGCAAATAGGTATAAGACTTTCCTACATCCCAGCTCACAGAGGCACGGGAAAGCCACCCACAAAACCCTGGCACGAGAGGGGAGCAGCTCCTCCGAAGACAGGTGGAGATGTTGGTCCTGTGCCTTGTCCCACCATCAGCTACTGGAGAGGTGCCTGACACAGTCCTGGCTCTCAGCACAGCCTTTGTGCCATTCCAGCATCCCAGGCATTAGTCACGAGGATGCTATTAATTAGCCTCAGCGAGCCCCAAGAATGGGGGCAGCCCTAATTACACCCCTCTCCTGTTAACTTTGTTTGGGCTGGTGTCTCTGCTTTTGATAGAGAAACCAAACGGAACTAGGGATGCTATTAAAAAAGAAGTGGCAAGGGAGGAAGAAAGGATCCTGCGACACTCTAGGAGTTTGGATGCTCTCTGCAAAGCAATTTTCCATCCCTCTATCCCCTCCAAGTCACTGGCTTTGCTACAAATCGCCAGCAGAAGCTGCTGCTCCAAGGTTTCACTTTGCCTGGGCGATAAAGGGCTAATTGGATGCAGATTAAAAATCACTATCATGGATAATCCGTGAGCTGTCCGTGGAAGCACAGGAAGCCTCGCTCCATCAATTGCTGGGCACAGTGGACGTGTGCAGGCTTCAGCCCTTTGTGTTTCACCCCCAAAAATGAAAAACAAACAAAAAAAAAGGTACTTTGAAGCTCAAGATGAGCTGGGGGGGAGGGAGATGGGATGGTGTACGTGTGAGGGGGGAGCTGGGAAGAAATAAGCTGTGTCTGAAAACAGTTACTATGGCAGCAACAGTCTTCTTGCTGCTGAAGTGCAATGTTGGGGAGCAGTGAGAAGTCCCTTTGTCAGTTACTCCTGGCAGACACACATTTAGATGGTAATGTTGGCTTTAACCTTGGCTGCTTAACCTTGATGTGATGGAAAAGGAGGGGTGGAGGGAGAAAAGGCAGAGGAAAGGGGGGTGCTTATGGAAAAGATGAGCTTTCCTCTCCCTAAATTTGAATGGACTTGGCATACTCCTCTCAGCTGCGATTAATGCTGTTATTTCTGTGCTTAATATTCAGCGGAGGTTTTAACAGCTTATTTATGGATAGCCTGGCATTAGCTGCAGCATAATTCACTGCTGCAATGCTCCTGTTCATCTCCAACCCCTTGGGATCATCTGATATATGGGCATTTTTTTAGAATATCCCTTAGGTTTGATATGCCTGTCTATCTAATCTTGCCTTGATTTATAACCTGCCATCAATGGTGGGGTGAAAAAAAGGAGAGGTGCAAGGGAGAGAAGCCTCTCTCCTTTGGACTTGGGCTGAAAGAGCATCTCCTGCGCTGGCCCAGGCACTCTTGTATCTGAGCATGACCTCACAGCCCACAGGTAAATTCCTAAACCACTGACCCATTGCCCACAGATTAGCCACTAATTCTGGGGGCAGACCAGATTGTACTTGCCCTGGGATTATCCTTCCCAGTAGCCTTTAAGAAAGCTTTTGCTGGAGCATTTCAGGCAGAAGAGATGAGAGCAGTTACGGATCTGCTGGTGACACCGCTCACAGATACGACACTATTCTTCTATTTCTGGTAGTTTTCTCTTGAATGCTCCAGCTCCTGGAGTCAGACGATCCCTCACAGCTTTCTCTTTACTTGCTCTTGAAAGACCATTACTTTCTGGTAGTCACAGCCATTTGATCAGGACAAGACCAGCACATAAAACACATCTGTTTACCAACCTGTACAATGCCCATGCCTTGCTTTTTGAGCAGAGTGCAGGGGCGATGATGCCACCTCACACCTGCTGAGCAGCTTTTCTCCCAGCTGCACACTGGGATGGGATCGGAGCTCTTGGCATTTTCCACATGGTGATTTTCCATCAAAACCACGCTCAGTGTCACTTCTGGAGACAGTCACAGCAAACTGCCTGTATTGTTTAATGATGGCTTGTGTTAGCAGGCAGTCTTATCTCCATGCAGAGCCACAACATGCATCCTCAGGATGAAATAGGAATATGAGGAATTATCCCACTCCAGCCTGACGATCCTCACCACGTGCTGTGTGGTGAAAGCATCGTAAATTGAAAGTGGAATCTGTCTTCTGCAGTAACACTTCTTTCTCCAGGGATTTCTAATTAAGCTGTCAGATATTGTTGATATTTATTTTACAAATGCTGTAAAAGAGGGGATGGCTGATATTACAGGAACAACCCTGCTGCTGCTTTTTGGCTCAGGAGCAATACCAGAAATAAATGCAATGACAAATAGCTGGGCAGGCCTTTGCAGAGGTGGCTTCTTTGTGCCCACCATGGCCTGGAAGAGGCTTCCAGGAGAGTCTGAGCCAGCAGCTCCATGGCTTGGGGCATTGACCCATGTTGGGCCTTGGGGGCTTTTTGAGATGTAAAAAAACATTAACAGCAGCACAAGTGAGGTTTTTTTCCTTCCCAGCATCTCACACAGATCCCAGCATGGCAGGGGTTGGAAGGGACCTCTGGAGATCATCTCATCCAACCACCCACTAAAGCAGGGTCACCCAGAGCAGGGTGTCCAGGATCACAATGTCCAGGTGATTTTGGAATCTCTCCAGAGAAGGAGACTCCACAACCTCTCTGGGCAGCCTTGGCCAGGCTCTGGCACCCTCACAGCAAAGAATTTTTTCTTCCTGTTCAGGTGGAACCTCCTGGGTTCTAGTCTGTGCCCTTTGCCCCTTGTCCTGTTACTGGACACCACTGAAAAGAGTCTGGCCCCATCCTCCTGAGCCCCATGGGCCTTTTAGCTATTGATCAGCATTGATCAGATCCCCTCTCAGTCTTCTCTTCCCCAGGCTAAATTACCCCAGGTCTCTCTTACTTTCATCGTCACAGAGATGCTCCAGTCCCCTCAGCATCTTTGTAGCCTCTGCTTTGTACTCTCTCTGGAAGACTGTGAGACCCCCTGTGGGATGCAGATGCTCTGTGTCCCAGCACCAAGCTTTAACCACAGGCAGGATGAGCCCCCAGGGGATCCCCATCGGGGGCCGGCCCCGGGGCAATGAGGTGCAGCATGTCCCAGACCCCAGCGGTGCAGGCAGGAGGGGGGATGGGCAGGAGGGGGGATGGGCAGGGGGAGGTACAGCAGGATGGGGTATGGGCAACAGGGGTTTCAGGCAGGGGGAGGTAGGAGAGGAGTTACGGGCAGGAGGTGGTTCGGGCAGGGGGAGGTATGGCCAGTAGGCGGGATGTGCAGGAGGGGGTTCGGGCAGAAGGAGGTACAGGTGGGGGGACGTATGGACAGGAGGGGGTCCGGGTAGGGGGGGGGATGGGCGGGAAAGGGCAGG
>JANHGN010010074.1:30027-69640 GCA_024605025.1 Megaceryle maxima | reverse complement strand
CAGCCCCCCCTACCCCGCAGCCCCCGCCCCGCGCAGGGACCGGCCCCGGCGCTACCGGCCGCGCGCGGAGTCACGTGTCGGTCCGCACGGCCCCGGCCCACGGTGTGAGGGTCCTGGGGACACCGGGTGTCCACCCGCGGCATGGCCGCAAAACGCCAGACCCTGAAAGAAAAGCCCCTTTCAGTTGATGCGGGACTCACCCCGTCCGCGGAGGTGACAGCTCGGGGAAGCAGATCCCACCTAGGGGAGATTGACAGGTGGGGCATCTGCTTGCTCGTTTGCCTTCCCTCAGTTTCCCTCCAATTCGAGCTCTTCTTCTGGAACAGCTGGAAATGAATATAAATGTTAATGTGTGTGCTCAGCACTGGGGGGCTGCACCTCGAACCCTGGGGTCAGTTTCGGGCCCCTCACTCCCAGGGGGACACTGAGGGGCTGGAGGGAGCATGGCCAGAGAAGGGGAAGGGTCTGGAGCAGGAGTCTGGCGAAGAGCAGCTGAGGGACCTGGGCTTGTTCAGCCTGGAGAGAAGGAGGCTCAGGGGAGACCTGGCTCTGACAGCTCCTGACAGGAGGCTGGAGCCAGGGGGGGTTGGGCTCTGCTCCCAAGGAACAAGCGACAGGACAAGAGGAACTGGCCTCAAGCTGCCCCAGGGAAGGTTGAGGTTGGAGCTGAGGAACAATTTCTTCATCCCCCCTCCAGGGTTGTCCAGGCCTGGCCCAGTCTGCCCAGGGCAGTGGCAGCATTAAAGGAAAACAAAAACTGCTTCTTTTACCTCTTCAAGCCTGAGTTAGAGGAGTTAGGGAGGAAATCCTGGGGAACCTCGCACTGTCTCGTGGGGATCAGTCACTGTGTTTAGACTGGGCATGCATCTCAGAAGCAAAGCTTCATCCACCTGAGTGCTCAGTGTGGTGCCTTGAGCCAGTCCTTGCTATGCACTGAGAAAAACAGAGGGCTCTGTTTTAGGAACAGAGCACCCCCGTAAACCCTACAAACTCAACTCCTCTTCCCCTAAAGAGGGCAGATTCATTGCATCCTCCATCTTTCACTCTTTCTACCTTTCCTGCATCATGCACAAAGGTCTTTCGTGTGAGGCATGTTTCCCTGGGAAGGGGAAGAAAGGTCTGAACTCCATGTGCCTTATTTGTCATGGAGACCCTCTGATGCTTGCCCCCCTCTAGGCTGTGCCCTGTGACAAGAGCAGGCTCTTAAAAGAGCATTTGGATGTCTCAAAAGGGGAACGAGAGGTGCAGTGAAACTACTTTTCTAGATCTGTTAATAGATGATAAAGGTTATAGTAATGAGAAAGCAGCCAGAGTTAATCCATGCTAGAGGTCTTTATTTGAAAAGTATGGTCACTAATTGAGCATCTGAAGCATCAAGAAGGACACCCTGAAAAGAGGAGGTCTCCGGGAAGAACAGCATCAGGGTCGGCTTTGTGCAGCAGCAATCAAACGTCTGTACTTGGTTCAAGAAAGGCAAGATTCTCAGACCTTGATGTTGGGACGACAGTAGACAAGGTCTAAGATGTGCAGGACATCAAGTCTAGTGCATGCTCCTTGGTTGAGAGTATACTGGGGTCCTGTAGAAACAAGGAGAAAAAAAAGAAATACAGTGAATTAATACCAAAGATGGTGTGATCTGTGCATTCAGTGGCAACCCTCAATACCTGTTACGTTGCATTCTCATTTGTAATCAAATTGAGCCATCTCAAGGACCAAAGCAAGCCTCAAAGCAAAGGAAACTGCGAGTAGGTGGAAATACTGCTCTGTCAGAGCACAATGTCCTATGTCTGATCCTTGGAGAAACTCTTTCGTGCCAGGGTTTGCAATCACCTTGCAGTAGGGGTCAGGGTACTTTGCTGCTGTTCAGGATTAACTCCTCGTGCTAAAACTTAGCTCCTTTATGTATATGTTAAAATAATTTCTTTTTTTTCCCCCACCATAAGAGAAATTCTATTGCAAGTGATCAAAATATGATTATGGCACTCTCAGCAAGACCATGGATTTACACTGGTCTTCATAGCAATAGCTGGTGTTCTGCAACGGTGTCTTTTTACTGCTCTCAGTGAGCAATGTTTTTAATAATTGCTGCAATAGAAATAGTTTACATGGGTGAGAGAGTCTTTTGTAGTCACCAAACACAACTGGATAACTCAGAAATAAATGATCACAAAGACATGCTCTTCAATATTGTTTTGGTTTAACAGTGCAGAGGGGCACTATTACACTCTATACCATTAGTATACATCACTGTGCATTATACAGTTATGGCAGTGCTACTTAATGGGCCCTGCCAGGCTTTGACATCATTGGTAGGTCCTAGAAATGGGATCATTCCACCTCTGAAAAACCTAAAGGGACTGAAGGAACTTGGTTTCATATTATGAAACACCAGTGTTTGGTGGGGATCCCTCAGTAAACTTAGCAGTAATCTCTGACCTGAAGGAGAGTGGCTCTTAGGAATACGCTTTTTCTTTACCTTGGCCTCACAGGTGAGGTCAGTGTACAAAATTCTGGGTCAAAACTTAATCCACCTTAAACTTTACTAAGAGGAGTAGTAAGGATTTGCATCTGATCATTTATGGAGACTGTGCCTCAAGCCTGTTCCAATCCTGATCTGCAGAGATCCTGAGCCCTTTCTGCAACTCCCGAGGCTCCTGGTTTGTGTCCATCTCCAGCAGGAACAGCAGCATTTGTGTATTATTCCCCAAATGAAAAAAAAAAAAAACCAAAACCAAAACCCACTCTGTTTAGTTACAGACAGAATAAATTTGCTTTGAACTCACCGTGAACTTCATAGGTCAAGTAGGTTGTGAGTCCTCTGCACATATTGAAGACCTCTTGTCCATAAGACTGGATGTTATGGACAGGTTTCTTGAGGACGTAGGTGACTTGCTTTGAAGGACGTACTTGATCTTGTAAGAACTAAACAGCAAATGCCATAATTCAGCAAGATCAGTGCCTCAGTCCGTTTACTGTAATGCACATTCCTGTTTCTGGAATGGTGACTCAGTGCTTGGGGTTTTCCTCAAAGCTCAATTCAGTACAGTCTCTTAATCCCCCGTGTGGCTCTGGGACCCTTAGCGAGCATTGAGGACAGCTCCTGTGGCAGATCTTCCTGAGGGAGTCAAGGTGGAGGGAGGCCAAAGGGACCTGGGAACTCCTTTAAACATCTGACCAGGAAAAGAGTAGAGCAGCCAGTATTTTAACAGAGACCTCCTACAGAAGCATATCCTCTGTCAGGAGCCTCGCACACTAGAGGTACTCAGGCTGTAACCTGGAAGCACAGGAGGAGAAGTCTGTCCATTCAGCCTTCTAAAAGGGGAACCACAGAGGACAGTAGCCATGCTTGGCAGAGCCGTTTACACTTCTGACCTCCTTGAGAAGGCTCAGTGTTTTAGTGGGGCAGTCCTCTCCGGGCTGCTCCAGAGAGCTGTGTTTCAAAGGAATTTCTAATGTACTTTCCTACTTGAGCACTTTGTCACCTGGACAAAGTGTCTGGCTGCCCACATTGTCTGGTCTGGGTGTCTCTTGTGACCTGGGCTGCCTGCTGGTTTGTCTCAGCACTCAGTGAGAGACACAGGACTCTCTTCTGGCTCAGACAATGAGGATGGAGGAAAGGCTGTTGAAGAGAGACGTGCTCTCTTATGCCCTAAAGGAAAAGGCTGATATGGTGCTAAGTTATTTTTTAAATGTTTGAAACTTTCAAATGTAAACATTTTTCTTCATAAATCGTTTTTCATACACTTTTTCCTCAATAATATTTTGAAACACCCTAAAAACATTTATCTGAGTGTTCTACAACACTGAAAACAGAGGAACCCCTCCACTGCAAGCATCTGAAACAAGGTATTTGAACTCTTGAAAGGTTTCACATTCTTTTAATGTAAAAAGTCATTGAAATTGATGCCACTTCATCATCAGTGGTGTGATCTTAATGGCTTTTAAAGTACCTGTTACTTTAAAAGTTTTGAAAATAGCGATGTCCCTGACATCAGTGTCCTTTGCAGTACTGCACAGCTTTACAGATAACAACTCCTTTCTAAACTTACCCTGTTCCGCTCAGCCAGTCTGGGAAGGGCATCAAAAGTGGGCATCACCTTTCTGTCCATCAAGGAAAGGTAGCAGACTCCCTCTGACAACACTTTGGTTGCAATAGCACCCTGTGAAAAGAAGTTATTGACCACTAGGGATTCAGTGTTTCAATACCAAATATTAGAATAAAGTCTGTATTCAAAAGGTAATAAATGCAGGTAGTTTTCCTTCCAGAGCTTGGACTCCGTAAGATAAGAATAAAGAAACACATCCTGCATTTGGGGCAGCTTTACAGGAGCTGGTCTCTTTGTCCATTGTCTGAAAATGCATGTTTCTTGCCACTCACAATGTTGTAGTTCCAAACGGTTTTCCATGACATCTTGGGGGAGGTTTTCTCGATTGTAGCCACACGCAATTGCCAGTTGACGGTCAGAACTTGTCTGCCTACAACAATGGTGGTCTTCTTGGCCACCTGTGGAAAATAAAGGTAGAAAAGAGAATTCAGTGGCACTTTCAGACTTTGGAGTTAGTAGGTCCCTTTCTTCCAAAGGGATGGGGAGAGAAGCAAGGAAAGCTCAAGAAGCAGGGAGGAGAGAAACAGCAGCAATGTTTGTGTGTGGTGGTACAGCCTTGGCCAGGCCATGTTGTGATGTCAGGGTCAGCCAACATTGTGTTCTTGTCTTGGTTAGCCATGCAGTGAGTTGGGAGGATGAGGTGTTCCCAAACCATACCTCCGTGTCACCCTGTCCGGGGTACACCTGCTGTCCACCTTTCACCCCAACCTGGAAGACAAAAGAATTTCCTCATAAAAATAGTGGACAAATTAAAAAAAAATACTGATTAAAGCCAAGCATCCTATAAATAGCAATCCTTTGAGAGACCCTTTGAGCTCTCCAGGATCACAGAAGGTGATCGTTTCATAGAAGCTTAATGGTTGCTACTTCTAAGTTGTGTAGGATCCATAGTCACTCATTTTGCAACAACCTGGTGTAGTCAGCAGGATCCTAAACCAAGACTGGTCAGAAATCTCAGTCAGAGGGTCTCCCCTTTCCCAGTTTGCCCCTGCTCTTTGTGTGAATCTTTCTAGCTCAATTCTCCCTTGATTTTCTTTTCTATGTTTCTCCCATGTAGTAAATAAGAGTGGGAACTTTGCCTTAAAAAAAAAAAAAGTTGCACTTTTACAACTTCATATTAAGATTGCTTTTGCTAATCCCTTTCATGGTGATTCTTGAAGTGCATCAAACCCTCGCCTGTGACAACGTGCAACTTGGTCAATACTCACAACACTACCAAGGGCTGGAGTCAGCACGAGTCCAAGAAGGACGGTAGCCACGATCTGAAATGAGAAAGGACACACAAGTGTAACCGCAGGTCTGGCCAATCCAGGCCCCAGAATCCTCGTGCCTTTTTCTCCATCTGGTGTCCAAGTGCACTCCTTGGGCCCTTTGTTGCTCTCCTGGAGTTCCAGTAGTCAGCTAAGGGGAGTCATCCTGGCTTTACCCTAGAAGAAGGCAAACTAGACACTGGGTTGGTGGCTGCTTTAAGAGCTGAATCGGAAGGGGCTTCTGAGACCTCTCCAGTCCTCTGCAGACATTGACCAAGAATGAGAAGAAGGGTTTGAAAGTGTCCAAGAAAGCAGCTGTTCCATTAGAGTGTTGCTGCAGTTTTGCAAAAGCATTGACAAAAAGGGAGATGGATCGGGCTCCCGGTGGAGTGAATAATGTACAGTTAAGACTTGAAAAAGCTCCTTGCCTCTTCATCTGAGTAGGCTAACAGGGTCTGCACTGCTCGCTCTGGACGAGACAAACCTGCCCCAAGAACGGCTTTTTTCTACAGACAGGCAAAGGCTCTTGTGAGAGAGGAAGGCAAGGGCTTGAGTGCGGGTTGGCGTTTAGGAGGGAGAAAAAAGGGCACGATACTCACAGTGAACTTCATCTTGACTGCAGAGCTGATGCTTGTGCAGGCAGCCTGAGCGCTGTGACCCGTGCACCTTATATACGTTTTCAGGGTTAGGTGTGGAAACATCAAGTGTTGAAATAACATTAATTTGTGCTTTGTATCCCTGTCTGCCTGTCACTGATAATTGTTTCCTGCTGTAACTCCTTCATAAATATGGGGATTGTAGTTCTGCAAATTTTGACCTGCCCGATTCTGATAATTATCAGATAAGAATCCATTTGCAGTGAAAATTAAAAGTGTTTTATAGTAACTTTCTGACATCTATCAATATGCTTTTAAAATTTCACATCAAAGCTCAGACCAGAGATAGCCCAGGGTTTAAAACACCACAAAAGCCTTGCAGTAGACGAAATGAATAAGAGCCTTTGTACGTCTCAAAGTGTGCTGGCTGTTACCGTGGCCCACCAAACCATATGGCTCAAATTCAACATTGCCACTGAAAATTGTTTTAGTGTAAATAGGCAGTTCAAGCAGAACTACTACATAGATGTGCCGGTCTGTGGACGTCTCTTTGTTATTTGACGTGGCAACAGTAATTGCTTTTCATCTTGCCTCAGCTTCTTCTCTGTGGTGGTGTAAAGAGTTACAGAAAGAGATGACCATTCAGTTAGGGAGGTGAAATTCTGGTATTTTTCAGACAGTTACCTAAGTGATCTTTGTAGATCATGGAAATTGTTTAGTGATAAAGCTCAGGCCTCATCCTGGTGCAGAAGTTTCTTTTCTTATAAGGTAAGGAACTCCAATCTTCTGCACTGTTAGGAACATCTATATAGCTCTGCACTTACGTGGGCATGCTGAGAGTCACACTAGGTCCCTGCTGCCTCGCGGGACAGCCCCACACCACTTGGTCAGCAACTTGTTTAATTCTCACACCGTATGGTTGCTTTACTGTGGACGTGCTACAATATTTAGGGGTACTGTTTTGCTCTGGATTTACTGTCAGTTAACTATTAACAAGTCCCAAACCACTCTCCTGAACAGAACAGGTGGCTGCTGACTTTATTTAGCACAACCCTGGACTGTTCCTGCATGGGTGAAGTGTCTCTTGGGGTAGCTCTTTCAAACTCCAAAGAAAGGGCCTCTGAGCAAGGCGGAAAGGTCAAAATCTGGTATTTTCCAGAGAGAACGAGTTCCCAAAGTGGTCATTTTAGACACAGAGATGAGTCCCAGACATTTTGCCTTATTTTTTTCCAGCTGCACTGTTCATTAGGTAGGCCAGGCTTCTTTCCTTGGTGTCTAAAAGATTCCTGAAACCTTGTCAAGTGACACCTGGATCCAACTCCAAATTGCATTTAATACACTTTTTAATTCGTTCATTTGCAGCTTGGTCTCAGAGTTGATCAGAGCCATGGTGCATCCGTCTCCTTGTCATTGGCCATATTGCACTGCAATGCTTATTTTTGAAATACAACATTGTAGTACTTGGTCTGTTAAGGAGAAGATGAAATAAAAAGAATGCCAACACACTTATTTCTAGAGACCTGGACTTCAGACCTTACTATCTTCAATATGGATATCCAGTAGGTGAAACATCAGTGGCTTTTAGTTGTGACAAATAACTGCTTAATGCAGCGTGTGAAATCTCACTGGGAAATTGTACAGGATGAGGCTGAAATGCCAAAATTGCAAGAACACTGGTTTAGCAACTTGTCTTTGGAATTGCTTCCGCTCTTAAAGGATTCTTAAAGGAGCTGCATCTTTCTCAAGTTAGACTACAGGCAACTGTCAGTGGAAGCTTTGTGGACAAATCTGAACTGCAGTCTGGGTTTGGATCTCAAAACCATGCTGGGGCAGGACCTGTGCTAGCCAGGGAGTTCATTTTCATGAAGTTGCCTAGAAAAGGTCAGACTTGTGTCAACAGCTAGTGCCCAAAACCACCCTGCAAAAGCCTGGTCTCCAGGTTGTACACTGAAGAGTGATAACCCCACTGCATTTCCTTACACCTCCATTCCCCCGGTATAAAATACCAGAGAGAACCACCGGATTTCGGTAGCTAACTTGGTCCTCTTCACTTAAATTTTTTTCCCTCTGCATTTGTAATCCTTTTAATCTTTATTTTGATATACAGTCCATTGTTATGAGAGTCCTCACCAGGAGCTGGGTAAGCAGAAAAAGAGGGAATTCCTCTGCACAGAGCTTGAATGTGTTTTCCATACGGGTGCAAGTGTTGGAGTCTTTGTCTTGAGATAACGAAGCGATTCTCTTTGGGTCGAAGGTGGTGAGGCCGAGGTCCCTGAGCATCAAAGAAAGAAACCCAGAAAAGAGTGTTTAGAGAAACCAAAACTGGAGCTGAGAAGCTGTATGACCATCTTTGATGAGGCAGACAGGGTTATATGAGTGCAACACAACTTTTGGAAGCCTGAACTCTTGGAGCGTCTCGGCCCTGCTGAGAGACTTCACTTCTTGAAGCCTTTGCTCCTCTTGATATATAGGGAACATTCCTTTTCACAGGCACTTGGTGAGCTTTCTCACCACTTTCGTTTCCCATCCTACCGGGGGTCTTGAGGGGGTGCAGGGAATGGATCATCAAGGAAGGAGCTCCTGTCCATTCTAGCAATGATGCAGGTGTTTATGGAAAACACCCTGGTTGCAGTGTAGCCCTATTAAAATAAAGATAAAAAAATAAAGGTTTTGGTGCAAACAACATGCAGTGAAAGATCAGTAGGTTGCCAGAGTGCAGCACTGATTTAAAAAAGTCTTTATGCAGTACAAAGAATTATATAGGAAAGGAAAATAGTGTTTTTTTCAATTGTATTGTTCAGGTAAATGTGTTGTGGATGTTGATGAGGGACCTTGGTAAAGGGTGAAGGGAGTTGGCTTCTCCAGGAGTGCCACGTGTACTGTGTGTTACACGGCTTAGGTCAGGTGAAGGAATCCCCTGCTGACAGTATCAGTGCCTCCTGCAGTACAGCAGAAACGGTCAGATGGTTAAATGAGAATGTTATTGAGCATCTCCCCAAAAATCCTTGTAAAGCTTAGTTGAAGCTTTGAAGGTTTTTTAAAAAACCTTTTCTATTTAATTTTTCTGAGCCATGGTGGCAGCTACTCACAGCCTTGACATCCCAGACGGTTTTGAAGGCCTCTGAGTCCTCCTTCAAGTCAGTGCTGACCTCAGTGTCACGGTGCTGTGAGTTTTCACCGTGGTGCCCCTGAAAATTTTTCTTGCTGTTCTGAATTTTGGAAAAATTAAAGGAGATTTCAAGTTTTGGGTTCCCAGTAATCTTTCCCTTAGTAAAGCAGTGGGTCTAGTAATGGGGAAATGACTGCTCTGAGAGATCAGATTAAAGGGGAGAGAATTTCTGGCTTTAGAGGGGAGTCTGGGAAGCCATTAGGACTGTTGCAGATCTAAAAGGCCACTCGTTGTTATGGCAGCAGCGTAGAACTGCATATAGCTGTGCACTTACCTGGGTAGCAAGAGCTGGAGCCAGGAAAACTGCAAGAAGAGCAGCAGCAATCACAACCTGAAAGGAACATTCGATGTTTACAGCACTTTAACATGGGGACTGCTTACCTTGCATCAAGTTATTTGCTGTCTGAAAACACTTTTGACTTCCTGCTTAACTTTGTGTACACACTCAGCACTTTCTAAAGCGGGGTCTAGCTGAAGACTATTCAAATATGTAGAATTTTTTGTTAATGAGCAGCTTCCATCAGATCATCAGTTACTATAAATTACAGTGTACTTGGCACAGGTAAGAAGAAAATGTAAAGACTGGGGTTTAGAAACTGTCCTGCCCCCATTTGGTAAACCCCTTCGAAAAGGTGGTCCGAAGTACTTAGAGAGCCTGAGCTCTTTTACATGTGCATCTTGTCCTTGTAGCACTTCTCTCTCTCACATTTGAGTGAAGTCACTGCTAGAAGTGAAATTACACCAAGTCCCGATCCATTTGGCATTTTTCCTCTGTAATCCCTACGTCAATCAGCAGTAATTTGTGAGGTGCCAAGAAAGACTCAAAACAGTTTCTAAAACTGCCCAGCCTTAACAGTTGTGTGAGAAAGTGATACATACACTCACAGTGAACTTCATTTTGATGGTAGGCGAGGCAAGATCTGCTGGTAATGGATGTGTACCCTTACTTTTTATACAGTAATAGCCCAAAGTTAAACCTTCAAATGGGTTTACCTTACTGGCATGTGCCCTGTGCTCACAGAATCATGACGGGTTTCCTGGGAAGTGCTCTGATAAGAGGAGGCTTTGATACCAGCCCAACTGAATTCATTGCACACAGGCAAACGAAAGAAAACTTGTCATGTTAAGATTAATGCATTTTATGGTAACTTTTAAGGGGGGGGGAAGTAAAACTCATGTTCAAGGAACAGATGCTAAATAAAATTTGTAGTGACACTTTGAGCCTACATGGCAAAGGACTCGGCATAATGTTTTATCTGTATCTGATATCATCTGTTGAATCAATGGTGGTGGGAATCTTGCTGTGCTCAAAATTTTAAGTCATTCCCTGGAAATCGTGAGGTTGGATCCAAGTCATAGGAATTAGTGAGGTTTTTTGTTAACCTTCTGTTCTGAGCTCATTCTGTGAGGATCTGCTTTCCAGTCTTCAGGCACGTATCTTCTCAAAGCCTCTTCACAAAAGTAGTGAACCTGATTATGGACTAAGTTTCCCTTTTTTTCCAGGGTGGCATGCTGGGGCTTGGTGTCAGTATGGACAAATACCTCTGAACAAACTTCTCCACTGTCACCAAGTGCTGAGGATCATTGCTGCAGCTCTTATCAGAAAGCCTGGGAATCTTACTGCAGTTGAGAAGGTGAGGTTCAATTCTCGTGTGCACCCATTAGGGTCACACTCTTGTCATTCTGCTACTAACTGATGCCCAGCTCTGAATGTGGGAGTGCAGAGGATTTGCCGTCTGGCAGCGCTGTGAGTGGAGAGCTGGTTTTCATCTGTTTTGCACCCACGAGGTGTAAAATACGGTGAATGAAAGCAGTTCATTACTAAGGGAAAAGATTTACAGTTGTTCTAATTGGACTGACTTGCTGATTGGTGGATTGACAAATGGAGACGGGGATGTCCTTAGCCCCCGAGAAACCTGTCAAAGTCTTATTTGGTACGTCACAAAATCCTCTCATAGTCTCTGGAAATACAATGAAGTGACTCGTTCTCAGGAAGGGCTCTGGGAAACTGCACTGCAGAACGCTGATCCCTGCAGAGTCATTCTCAAGACATTGGAAAGCGCTTTTTCCTTTTCTTTCAAGAGCCATGGCCAGTTTGGCCATTATAGAAATGCATCACAGTTGGAGTCCTGACTCTCCAAATCTGCCATCAACTCCTGATTGCATGAGGGGTTTGTATGGCAAACACACAGAGCTAGAGCCTCTGACATTAAGAAGTGCTTACGAGAAGAGTAAAGGTGGTAGTAGAAGCCAGGAAAAAAGGGCAGGGAGAGCTTTTACCTGGAAGACCCTGTTCTTTTGCAGTACACGTTTGTCTCAGTCTCATTTTAACACTCTGCTCAAGGTACTCTGTTTCTGTACTCAGTTCTTGTACCACTGTGCAGCAGCCTCCTAAGGCTAAGAGCAGCTCCCTCAAATTATTTCTGGAGTCATCCCTGGAGCTTGATTTATTTTATTATTTCTTTAGCTACCAGACTGTGATTAATTCTGCTTGACCTGTTGTTTTGCACAGAGATTTTTCTAGACTGTGCCCCCTCTTCTTCACCTGGTGTGTGGCATTCCCAGCTGAATGTTTTTTTTTGTTTTTGTTGATTTTTTTGAGGTGTAGCTTCATTCTTTACTTGTCTCCCACTACCTGCTCACTCCCTGATAATGTAAATATATACGAAAGTTATGTGAAAAAAACTCTCATGAGTCACCAGGAGAGTTTGTTACGATAATGTAATCGCACCTTAACTTGGCTGAATCCATCTCCCTCGTGTGTTGAAATTCTTGTTTGGTAATTGGACACAAACTGAAATTGCACAATGAGCCTGTTCATTTGATGTTCAAGGTTTTTTGTTTAAATGAGGAATCTTCACCCTGCTCCTTTGGTTCTGTGACCTTCTGTGACCCACACATCCTCTGCAGTTTTGTGGTACCCGTTGTATGCTGAGGAGGCAGGAAGTTACCCGGCTTGTCGTGTGAGGCGCAGTTGTTATTCCTAATTATGTCACTAATTTTGTTACATGTGTTATATACATCATGGTAATGGATCAAAACCGAGCAGCACTTCTTGTTAAGAGTTCATGTCTATATTAGATGGAAGGAAAGGCTGAAGAATCGGTCTGATGTAGGCCACCAGGACCTGGGCGTTTCTTTCCAGGGTTTGTCTGCAGACTATCAGGCTGTTAGGGATTATATTTCAGCAGACAAATGCAGTGTTTGCATGAATGAACAGCAGAGTTATTCCTGATGCCATTTAATTCTGGATGATATCCTGTTAAATATTTAAAAAATTGAATGAGCAAGAGTGGGAACTCCTCTAAAGTTTAAACCAGTAAATAACAGCCATTTGTTGAGTGATTAATTTTACAAAAGCTGACTTACCGTGTGCCTTAAACGTATCGGGGTCAGGTTATCTGTGCCAACCAAAAATTCAGATATGACGCTTACCGCTGTGTGGCATGCAGATATCGACTCGTTCAAGTCATAAAGAAAAGTTCTGACAAGTGTTTCCCACACCTTCAGCAAGATATAAAAGTTGAAGGTCTCCGGGATTTTCTTGCATTCTTACTTTCTGCAGCCTCTTGCTCTTATCTGAAAGAAAAATGAACAGATTTGTAAGTATATCCATTTTTATTGAACTTATATCATAAAAAGTTCCTTATTTTTAAAAAGTGGTACAGCACAGGGACTACTCTGATTTGAGTCTTGCCTCTCTGGGTTGTTCACAGGAAAACTTGCCTTTCTTGGGTGTGCAGTAATCCTCTTAGAGTTTGTGGAAGCAACATTCAAGCAAAGACTGCAGAACTTGATTACAGTTCAGAAGGGGGATCATGATTTAATAATTACAGTTGTGGAGGCAAATCAAGAGTTAACAGGGTATTGAGGAGGGCCTTTTGAAAAATGCAAACCTAGTAATGGTTCAGTTATCATTCTGCTTTTTCAGTTACAGGCAAAGGAGAGCCTAAGAGCAAGAATTTTACAGTGAAGAATCGTAATTGTTTTCAACTAATCCATGTGTTAAGTGGGTAGTTTTTCAAGCTGATGCTACAGCTGCTACCCTCAGTCCACAGAGTGGGTTTTTTAATGGCACTGCCTGGTGTTTCTGGCGAGTGAAAATGCTTTTTCTTTTTACAGGCTGCACTTCTTGTTTTGCTGGGAGTCTTTTGGACTCAGACTTCTGCACTTAAAGTGAGTAAGCAGATAAACCTTCTAGTGCATGTACTCATTTAAAATGCATTGGATCCCTGGCAGGGGGTGAATATAGTAGGAAGAAATAGGTGAATATAGCACAGAAGAAACTAACAAGATACTTATTGCCAAGAGTAGAGAAAACCAGCATTTGCACAAGGTGCCAAGAGGCAGTTCTGTGCAGGTGCATGGTAACAAGACATGGAGGGGGCGTAGGTCCCCGTAGCTCAATCTAAAGACTGTTGCAGTCTCCTGCCAGTCCCTGCTGCCACGCAGAATGACTGGGATGCACTGGGATGTTTTTCCCTAACCTGCAGTGAGGCCTGTCCCCTCCTTTCTCACCTTGATGCACTCTTGCATAATTAATCTCCAAGAGCCTCCCAAGACTGACAGAGGGACGTTAAGGGATTTAGTGTTTACCTATAGCTTTAATAATTGTTTATTTGAGAGAGCATTTGGTTATACTGCACCTTTGAAAAGTGTAAGCCAGATGATGAACAATGATTTTGTGGTTTTTATCAAAGACATTTGTCCTGCAAGAGCCTGGCAAAAACTATGTCACTGGAACTATGACTATCCACAACGAGAAGCACATTGTTGAAGTCCATGTCCGGTCTGGCATGTATTCCTCCGATACCATTTTTGACTACTCGAATGTAAGTCAATCTAAGATTCCACCTACACTTAATCCCAGAGGGGTATCCATTTGGAATTCATTACCTAACTAACTTTTTTAACCCCAGGGGTATATTGCAACAAGGTTATTTTCACGAAAGGCCTGCTTTATCCTGAAAATAAATAAGGAATACATCCCAGAGCTGCAAGAAATTGGACGTCTGGCATTTGAAAGACAGGTGACTTTGTAGTGAAAGCTGCATTGTTTGTAAGAAAGTCTGGTGTGTGAGAGCTGTGTGGTGTGATCGAGCCCTCCCTTCCACCTTGGAGAACAATTGTCCTTAGGAGTGTCTTCTACTGAGCTAGCAAAGATGAAGCAGGTCTGACAAGAAATGAACTTCCAGGGCATATCACCTAGAACAGTGTTTTAAGAGCAATCGTGGGCCCCACTGCAGTTTGCTAGTGCATTGTCATGGTGACTAGACCTGTAAGATCCCCTGTCCTTGGACACAGTGTCATTTCACTGTTTCGAGGTGATCGCAGGATGAGTTCAAACAGGCTTTTCCTCTTTTTTTCATTCTCATGCTGCTATTTTGACCTGGACAGAACTTGAAACAATTTTGTCTAAAGAAATCAATTTACTTCAACCAGGCTTCAACTTTCCTATGTAGGCAAAGGTTTCATGAAGAAGATGGGAAGTATTGTGGGAGATGAACTTGATTTCTGGCCCAGTTTATGACAGCCTAACAGCAGCGCATTTACTGCCAATTAACATAGCTTATTATCATAGTAATAGAGCTCGATTTTGCTATGTTGGCAGAATTAGTACCTAGTGAACTTTGTTTCTGAATAGATTGAAAATACTTCTTTTTCTTTCAAAGCATGTAGCTTCTTCAGCCAACGCTTTCTGTGAGACAAAGGGAGGTGATTTTAGATTTGGGGATTTTTCTCAGAGGGGTTCTAGCAGAATAAAACCAAAGCTACTTTACTGATGATGTTTAACATTTTCTTTTTAGACTATGAAGACGATATACTCTCCAAATAACGTGTGGGTACAGTTTCAGTCTGGCCATTCCTTGCTTGGGAGCCTCAAAGAATGGCTTCTTTATGGCAAACACATTAGACAGCTCTGCTCAGGTCTGCCTCTCTACCAGCTTTCAAAAACCCAACGTAAGTCACAAGCTCAGAACATGATTATGCTTCTGTTACAGTGCATAAGCACCTTTCTATCCTTGAAACCCAAGTCCACGTGATACCTTTGAGGCAGGAACACAGTGCCCTGTTTTAGGAAGAAGGAGTAAACTACCTGGTGGGACTGAAAGGGTGAGGCTCTGAGGTGCTTTGGAAAAATCTGATCCAGTGCCGGTTTTCATTGTTAGGCATCTAAACATCTGGAACAGCTGTTCCAAAGTGGTTTGCCTAGTGTCAGAGGAAGCCACTGTGTAGCAGCAGTACCCAACTTACACATGATGGTGCAGTGGTCCCACATATCTACTGTATGCCAGTGTGCTACCTGCTGGGCTTGGGTTATGGGACAGGAGGAGTGCAACGGTGATTTAAAGCTGTACAAACATTTCCTTCCTTTGAGTTGCTCCATAAAAGTTTTCCACAATATCCATTGAGACCAATTGAATAGGAACATAATTAGGGGTTGAAATTGGTGCATTTATCAGACTTTTCCTTGCTGGATACAGGGATCTTGACACTGATAAAATCATTTTCTTATTTCTTCTAGCACCACTGAATGATCATAGCTGTGCCAGTGCAGGAATTCCAAGCATTTTGGGCATTAAAATCTGTGAAAAAGTCCATTAGTCTGGATGTTGACAGTTTGGCTGGAAACAGCTTGTTTCTTTGCATGCTTTCATGATGGTAGCCATGTTCTCCAACGGGAACAAAACTCGGCGTTAGACTCAACCTGCCTGTCCTAAACTTCAAGTGCCTCAAACCCGTGATACACAAATAAAGACAATGGAGTAATTAAAATGCTTTGTCATTTTTCTTAATCAAAAAGCAGAACATTAATAAAGTGGTCCTTGCTAGATTCCCTCAGGAGAGATATGCTTCCCTTTGTCACAGTCCCATGCTCAGGCTGCAGCATGGCACAGGCACTGGCTCCATGCCAGAGAAGAAACAATAAGAGATTAGGTTGTTTTTTTCCAATGGAGACCTTCCCTTTGGCATCAGCACCCAGCCCATTCAGGTGCTGACTCACCTGTACCATCGCTGGAGGGAGGGAGCAAAGAGAAGAAGGGAGAGATAAAGGGAGGGAGCAGATCTATGCTGCCTATGTTTGCAAAAAAATCTGAATAAGTGGAGTGGGTCAGAGGGCTTTTTGTTCTGGGCGTTTTTCAAACCCAGGGAGAGGAAACTGTCCCAGTTCTAAAAAGTTTGTAACCCAAATAAAATTCTCTTTTCACACATTGACAGTGTAAAGAGAGCTGTGACCCCTTTCTGGGTGCACTTTGTGTCAGGAGCTCTATTAAAACACAAGGTGAGGCAGCACTGGTGCTGCCTGCTCTTCTGGCAGGTCTTAGTGGATGGCTGAATTCACACATCCCTTCCATCAGTGCTTGGAAGGAGAGTCTGTTTTGGGGCTGAAGATGAAATGGTTACTGTTTATTGAGGCCTGGAATGGCAGCCAGAGGACAAGGCATTCCTTTGGAGGAAACTGGCCCAGGGCTGCAATTTGTTATTTTCAAATCAAATTCCTGGTCAAACCATCTGCTACTTATTAAAAGAACATTTTATTGTATGGTGAAACTGTTCTTTTAGGTTAATTGTATTCATGACAGGCTGCAGGTTCTTGGTGATCCAAAAAAAGTTTGTAGAGAGTCAAACTTTGGTAATTAAATCCAGGAATACTTGTGTGTGTCTGCAAGATACAGGATGGCCTGGTTAGTTGTATTGTGAAGTGGAGCTCGCTGATGGGCAGTGAAACCAGGAGTTAACTCTTGTGATGCTCTCAACTGATGCACGGGGGATGTGAAACAGCTCAAAGAACTCTTTGAGAGCACTGCTTGAGGAGACTACTCACTTGGGTTGTGACTTTCAAAAAGCTTTTGTGGTTGCAGTATCCAGAGAGACTGTTGTTTCAAGACCTTCAAAACTCAGCTCAGCTGAAAGCCCTAATTTAGTTTCCCAGTAACACCTGTCATGTTTTACCCCTTTCCTTGTGCATTCTTCGGTTAGAGGGCATGGAAGTCACAACGCCTGCTGCAAGTCAGCCAGGGTCTTCAAAGTATAGAAAACAATATTAATTAATATTGGTAATGCCTTAATTATCCCAGGCTTTATATATCTCTGGATTATTTCTTTAGGGATGCTGACCTGACATCAACTATCCAGTGAAAGTTTGAAGACCAGAGAGATTGAAGCAGATCCCAAAGGAGCAAACTGGTGGAGCTTCCAGAGAGGCAGACTAGATGTACGCACAAAGCTGAGTCATATTACTCTAAGATTATTATTTAATTACAGGTTATTTAAAATAGTGCAGTCTGGTTTTCTGTCTGTTTTATCAGAACAGATAAATCTGAACCTTTACTGGGTGTGCAGTGTAATAATGGTCTTTTGACTCTCATCCTGTTGCTAGTAGTTTAGTCAGAATTAATTTCTTTAAAGCAATCCTCTACATACTACAGTCATTTATTAATGGAACAGTTTTCTGAGACATGTGAATGAGATCTGAACAAAACAACGGAGTTGTTATGTGTGGTTATGAGCGATGCAGGGCTAAACTCTGCCACCAAACCAGGGACAAAGAGAATGCCTTGTGTGAGGAAAGTCCCGTTCTCCTCTTGCATAGCTGCTTACAGATGATAAGGACTGTTCTGAATGGGCAACATAAGGGGTTCATTGCTGCCTTGATCCTGTCAGTGGGGAGCGAAGCACATTCTACTCTTCACGGTTTGTGTGCGTGACCGAGGCAGGAACTCAGCCCAGCTCTTGACTCTTCACTGATAGCTTAAAAAAATTCCCTTTCTGTAGTCTGACTGAATTTCAGTTAAATTATAAGCATATTTGAGGTCTTACATCTTTTGTTTAGAAAGTATTGCATGGATGTCTAAAAGCTTACCAATAAGCTTTTAGTGCTTACTGCCTACTAATTTTGAAGGCAGTGTTAAAATCTTAGTAGATTTGCACTCGATACTAGAGCAAATAGTTCCACAAAGAACTCTGAAACAAGCCTCAATAGCTTGTTATCTGCCATTTAGTTTTGTTTGAGCTAGGGACATAAGTGTTTCTGCCCTTCATGTACTCAAACATGGAAGAAGATTGTTCCTTGCTTTTATTTTAGTTCCCAGTCTCATTCTATCAGCCAGGCCTGTTAGCAATATATTTACCTTTCAACTGCTGTGTGTAATTTCTGATAGCTTCAGCTATCCATCCATCCTCCCTGCACCTCCAATGCCAAGGTGCACAGCTTACAGGAAACTTCTGGATGGAGCACCCTGGAGCAAATCTGTTGTGACGTTGCTGTACTTTTTGAGGTACAGCTCGCAACAAAGAGATAAGGAAGCACAGGAAGAATCATATACCACGTGACCCATATGTCCACGGGACTGTACCCCAGCTCTGAACAAAAGCAGAGCAAAGAACCTATGCAGGAGAAAGAATTTTGGTATTGTATCTATTCAATACTGTAATTTACCAGTGCTGTTTCCTCTGTTTCACTCTTTGCTGGATATGCCACAGTTTACCATATGTTTTATGTACCTGTCTTAGACTATAATTAATCTGTTTTTCTTGCCTTGCAAGGTGATGGATGTTATTACTGGACTACAGGGCAAGACCAAAGAAGTAAAAGGCAGCAACAACAGGTAAAGTGTTCCTGAAGAAATAGTCCTTCTGTTGCCTTAAATAACTATATTCTGCAAATGCTTTAAATCTTTCCATCCACGGCCTGTCAGCAAAGGGTCTGGACTGAATGTTCATGATCTGAAGGAAACATACAGTTTTAATTTTATCATTTAGACGTGTTCTATAAAATGCGAGGCATCTGCAGTCCTAGAGCTCACTAGATATCGGTAGCTTTATGGGTCATCTACTGGTAAGGGTCATTTTACATTGTGATCCATGAGATTTCCCACTGGAATGGATGGAAAATTCCCACTGGTTTCCATGGGAGGGACCCACAGAGGATTGCAGCCACTTCCTAAGTGGAGAGTGGCCAGCAACTGTTCTCAGAAAAAAATGGGAGAGTTGTGTTCACAGTCAACAAAGCAGAGTGCTTAGCCTAATAACAGCCCAAGGTTAATGTGCAGAGTGGATAAGATGAGGCTTATTAGCCTTAAGCGTAAGATTAACACCTTCAAAATAGTGCAGGCAACTGGGATATCTGCATCGGGAGAGGGAAGGGGTTATGGAGATCCTGTCAGGGCTGTGGTGATCCTGGCAAGACTGGAACCCAGATCTATCACAAAAGTGAAGAAAGGAACCCCTGCCAAAGCTTAGATCGTGAAGCCATATTGGTGGAAAGAGTTTAGAGAGGAAGAGAGTATCGCGATGTGACTTACGTTACTGAAGGCTCTTATTGAAAGCTACCAGATCTTTCCAAGAGCTTCTCTCCATCAAAGTAATACACGTGTTTTGGAAGTTGAGCTGGCCTCTTAGCAAAGCTGGTTCGATAAAAGGTGGGGAGTTTGTTGTATGTGGCAGTGTGTCTGGATGTGCCCGAGCGAGTATTTATATTTGTGTGCTTTTGGAAGATAAACCAATATTTATCCTAGGCTGGCATATCAGAATAAAGCTGATTATTTGCTTCTAGCTTTTTTAAAAAGCCTGAAAGGTGTTTAAAGGCATGCCTGGAATCCAAGCTATGGTATCATTGGATGGACACTGACAGGCAGCTGAAATATCTTGAGCATTTCAGGAGGGCAGAATTAGCACACATTCCAGTCACATCTCCAGCTCCGCTGCAATTAACCTTCCTCGCTCCTTACACATATCAGTGGGCAGGGAGCCTCCACGGTCCCTCACTGCCAAGGACACCAATAGACCTTGTCACCAGTGCTGCACATTAATCCAAGATCTTTTTACCACTGCACCCATTCCACTGAGAACACACCACCACACCCCCAAATTTCCAGGTGTACAAGACAAATAGTCTTGGTATATAGCCAAGGTCAAGGAATGACACCTTTGCCAGTTGTCATTTTAAAACTGGAGATTAACCCGGGAACGCTTATGCTGGTGAGCGATACCATTTAAATGAGACTGCTTAAAATGGGAGAAATGGAGCAGATTTTCACAGATCTTGTCTGATATGTGAAAACAAGTTTTCCACTTTGTATCAGGTAATAAAAAGGGAGATCTATTAACATTAGCAAAGTTTCCCATATAGGAAGAATTTCCACTGGCAGGGAAAAATAAAGTCAGACTGAAGAATCAAGGCTGCTATTTGAAACAAAAAATGTGCAGTCTGAGCTGACAAGCCAAAGATCTGAATGAGTGTCCTCATTTGTTAGGTCTTCCCACCCTTTTTGTAGCAATACAGAGTAATACATAGCCACGAGGGAAAAAAATCATCCCTTAATTTCAGAAGACAAAAACTTGCCCTTTGAGTGTATCTCTGTAGCCAGTAAGCACTCAGGAGCAAATTGCTGTGGTCGAGCACTGAACAACATGCCAAGATCCATGTGCAAGAAGAAAAGAGGACACATTCCAGTAAAGTTTGTGCCCAGTTTAAATCAAGGTGCCTAATCTTACATACTCAGAGTTTAAGTTGCTGTCTGGAGAGGAGGCGAGCTGGGCTTTGCGCGGCTACTTGTTTAAAATAAGCAGATGTCTCTGCCAGGGAGCCATAGCAGATTTTCCAAGGCGAAGAATCCAGTCCTGGTGGTACCTTTGTTTCTCTGAGTGATTTCAATTGACCACTAGATGGCAAATGGTCACAGAAACCTCAACCGTTCCGTTTTCCTCATTGCAGTCTGAACCCAGGGTTGTTATTAGTTGAGGTCTTGCTGTCATTAGGCTAGAAAAACAACACCGATTAGGAGCAAACCATAACTCAAAAGAAAATTAATTCCTGCCAACCTGACACCTGTAGCCCAGGAAGCAGAAGCTGAGTCACAAGATCTAATATGAATGAGTGAAATGTCTTCTCTTTCAGAAAAGGGAAGCATCAATGGATGAAAGATAAATCTGACAAACACCAATCACACACTGACCATGAGCACAGGTAAGGGGGGAAACCCCAGCGCTCCTGCATTCTTCTTATCTCCCTCTCCTTATCAGAAAACTGTTGCCACCAAGTGAAATTTTAACCAGCCCCGTCTGTCTCTGCCCCTGCCTAATCCTGTTTAGCCAGGCTCCTCCCTCAGGCACGAGTAACCCCCGGAGGAGTTATGTGGCTTGTTGTTGGTTTAGGGGGGTTTGAGGGGACAAGGGGAGAAAGGGGGCTGGATGGAGTTCTGTAGCCAGGACTGTGTTTCTTGCAGGCAGGTCCTGCTCCTCTTAGGCTTGCCATGGCTACATCCTCTGCTGCTTTTAACATCTCTCCTCCTATTCTGCACTTTTCTTTGCTCTTTCGTGTGACCTGGCAGTTCTCACTTTAATTTTCTGAGGGTGGGTATTAAGAGAGAAGAAGGTGATTCAGATCTCCTGGATGGTGACCTCAGGTTGCTTCAGCCACTTCTTGTTGGATTAAAAAAGCAAATGTAGCATAAAATAGATCCTTTTGTAGCTATGTGGAGAAAACACCTTTAAAAAATCCCTTTGCAAATGCGGGTACTAGGATGAGAGATGATGTGGGGATACAAAGGGGGGTAAGGGGTAAAGCAGTACAATGAGTTTTTCTGAGGAGGTTCTTGTGATTCAGACAGCCCAGACTACAAAGGTAGCCAAGGCCTTTAGCTGTTTGCAGGCTGTAAATCCTGCCCTGCACTTCCCAGGCAGGTCACAGTACATCCACCTTTCCCACACATATCACGCTGCCAGTTGCCGGGGGGTTTCCCCTTTCTCCTGCTCTCGCCATTGTACAGATGGTTGCATAAGGACCCTTAAGTATTTAAAAATAAGTTTAAACTGGGACATAATGACATTAAGGCTTGAGCCAACAGTGGTAGTCAATAACCTTTTCCATCCCCTCTGATAGGAAGCAGAGGCTGTTTTCACCTAACGAAGCTCCCTGATTCAGAAATTTGCCCCGAGCACGCTGGGAGGTGTTTGACAGCAGCACATTAAGCAATGTCCCTGGGTGCAATATACTGAGAGCTGAGCCAGGGCACTCCACCACTCATTCCAGATAAGTTGAGCCCTTTAACACCAGGGCCTGTGAGGGGCTTGTTCCATGCTCTCAATGAGATAAGCTGCCATCCGCGCTTCACAAGACACTCCTATCTGCCAACCCACGCTGAGAAAAACTGGGAGATGTGCAGCATGATTTAAAGCACGTTACAGAACACCCCCCCCCAAGATACAACCCTAAATGGGGGGGGGGGTCTTGCTAATTAAAAGTGAAGAACTACCAGAGGGGTGGGATCCTTCAGATAGGCGAGTGCTTATGCATAGCTTATAGGTGTTGAACAGCTGTGAAGGAGATAACTCCAGTGCAACAAGGATGATAGAGCCAGCAATACAGAGTCTAAAAAGAGAGAGATAGATTAAAAATTCTTCCAGTTAAAATGTATTTTCACGATCTCAAGCCTCACACTGTTAATACAGTGTAAACAGTACCTGAAAGTAGTCTGTCTATTTGCATATGCTACCACTAAAATGGTCTCAAACTGCTGTGACAGTTGAACTGAAAACTGTGCATCAGTGAGGTAAGTTTCCTGGCTGTAAAGGTATTTGCACAGAGCTGTTACCAGTGGACTCTCATTTTCCCTGCCTCTTGTGAGTTGTAAGGACACATTTTTACATTTTTGATGTCCTAGTTAAATTAGGAAAGCAATTAGTCCTTCAGTTTGTTGGTCTTGGGTGGATGTAAGACTGATTCAGGTGAGGAGGATTCGGCAGTTGCCTTGTGAAGTGAGCTATTAGCAGCGCTTGATGAAATTCCTCGGTACTAACCAACACACAGAAGTGTTCTAAACATCCAAAACAATAAGCACATCCTAAACAATAAAACTTCAGAGGCCAGACTAACAGGACCAGACCATATTTGGAAATTTCACTGCAGCTGAAGCCAAAAGTAATGAGTAGTTCTATACAGTTTCCCTTAGAGAGAGAAAACACAGAACTTGATATTCAGTTGCATGGCAAACATAAATGAGAGAGGCTGCTGACAACCCTGATTTATCCAGTATAGTCCCAGTCATCATTACAGAAACTGAAATGTAAAACACCTTAGTCTTTGAATTTTAAGGCTGTACTTAAATAGTATTCTTTACTGAATCAATTTCTTCTCCTGTTCCATGCAACTTGTTTTGCCTTTCTGATGCCAGCCCTAACATCAAAGAAACAGAGCAAATATTAGACAATGCTTGTCTGATTTTTCCTCACGTTTTGTTGATATGATTGCAAGCTGTTGGCTTTGTAATTACCATCTCATGCTGAGACACCAGCTAACACTGCCAGAAAATTTTCTGCTTAATACTCCAGTTGTCAATTAAATAATTTCAAGCTATTAATCAAAATTGTCAACAAAGTAATTTCTGCTGAACAGAGCCTGTTTTCTTGCAATCTATCATTCAAAATCAGGAATCCACAGTTCTAAAAACCAAGAACAAGATACATTTAGTAACTGCTCCCAAGCATTTAATTCCTTTAGGGCTGTGGGAGTATTTACATTGAGTTCTCATTAATGAAAAGAAAGGTATTCCTCAAGCAGCCCACTGGGACATAGCTGACAAAGAAAAAGGAACAATTTTGGAGATTTCTGACAAGTTTTGTTTGGGAGTCTTGTTTTCGTCAGTGCCACTGAAGCTGCTCAGAGCTGCCTGAAGTTTAACACCCGCATGAATACCAAAGCTCCATAAAAGAACTCAATGATGAGAGGAGGAATTTCAAAAATGTAAAATTAAAACTTTCTCTTGACCTCTTTCTGTTAAACTGGTATGTGAAGCAAGCGTGATAAGAAGCCTCAAGAAGAGTCAAAACTCCTGGTACAGTGTGCCTACTCTGCTGTTCATTAGCACTGCAGTACCATTGCTTCCTGTGTGAAGATCTCAAATAGTAATTGATTGATTTTTGACTGTGTCTCACCAGGTTTGAGTTGCCAGACTGAACTAATAAATTCTGTGACCTTTAAGGGCACTACATTTTAAATGACCTTTAAATTAATTAGGGCCTCCATCTGCATGGAGACACAACCAAGACAATGGGAGTGGAGACAGAGCAGTAGATTTCTTCAGACATCTCATCATAAATTATATAAACCTTATATTGTGAATGATAGAAACAAATATTTAGCTTACTGCTTCTGGCAATACTTGTGCTAAATGTAAGCATTTTTATTGCCTGTGTTCAGTCATTTTGAGGCCCATCAGGACAAAGGGCAGGTTAAATGCTGGAACGTCCAGAAGCAGATGCAAACTCAAGGGTCTGCTTTACATTTCTCATGTAAGAGTCTAAGAATGTTCTGTGTCTTGCCCTCTGACCGTCGGACTGAGCGATGTGCCTGAGTGTGTGCTAGGAATTTCACTATTAAATACAAAGCCAACCCAATCACACTAGGAGATGGTAGCTCCTTCAAAGAACTGCCTGGGGAATGAGCCCACAGGCAACTGGGACCCACAGAAACAACAAGGCCCTGAGCTTGACATGAATTCCCTGCACGTGATGGGCCGGAAGGCAACATCCAACTATTTCCAGCTCTTTTCTTTCTGTTTCAGTTGCTCAGGCTTTGTGCTGGCTTGAAAAATCTCTGCTTGTCATTCTTTATCTGACTGCCCCACGGCCAGCGACCCACGGCCAGCGACCCGCGGCCAAGGGCAGGTTGCACTAGTACGAATGCCCTTCTGGAGCCTCAGCAGGACAGAAAGAGAGAGGAAAGGGAATTGCCCATAGTAGTGCACATAGGTTTCCTGCCCTGCTTGTTAGAATGACCCCATCCTTTTCACTTGCCTGGAAATAGCTGAGGAAGAAGCTGTGCTCCTGGCTTCCCATATAAAGCTGTCGATGCGTCTTTCAGCATTGTCTCTGTGTCAGAAGGAGGTTGTGTGACACAGTTCAAGTAGTTCCTGCCCTTGTGGCTGCACGGGGACTGTCCTTCACCCTCTTTTCTTTTCTTTTTCCCAGTCACGCTGGTTGTAATGCTTTGCTACAACTTCTCTCTCCGTGCTCTTTCATTAAATACTATCTTTTCACTTACCAGTGACACCTGAAATCAGAATAGAGAGCTGCTGGGAACAGCCCATTTATGGAAAGGAAATCCAGAGCAGCCATGAGCTGAGGCACACAGGAATAAGGACTTGGGCAGATGCAGGAATGGAAACTAATTTTAGTTATTCCATTGCAAGCTCATCACACTGTCAGTGTCACACTCTTCTTTATCTCCCGTATCGCATCCAACAGTTCCCTCATGCCACAGCTATCTCCTGACAGAGACCATTGTGGGGCATTTTCATAATAATTTCATTCCTGTATTTTGGAAAACTTCAACTCACGTGCCGTGATGGTTGCTAGAGCGCAGCAGTTCGCATCACTCTCCTGCTTCCCTGAGATGGCACATGCGTCTGTGGTGTCCTGGTTAGAGAGCAGCCCTGAACTGCAGTTACACAGCTGTGGACAAGGATTTCAGGCTTGCCCAGTGTAATTTTAACAATTTCTCAACAAGACTTCTTGCTGTTTATTTACTCTGAACACTGAGACGTGATCCAAGTGCTGTGGATGCATCTTGCACCTCTTTACACGGGGCAGTGGAAAAAGATGTGGTTTTTTTCAGACTGATCACAGTGTTTTTGAGCACCAGTTAATGTCACCTAAGGCATTCCTGATCTTCCATGTCCTTCCTAACTAACTAACTGACATACTTTCTTTTTATTCCCTGAGGAGTTACTCCTGTCCAGAAAGCCCAGGACACATAAAGAAACACAAATGAATCCCTTTCTCCCGGGGAAGGTTCCACATCCCATCTGCTCCGAGTTAGCGAGAGCAGGTGTTTCTCCCTTCCAAAAATCAGACTAAGGAAGGGTGAGGATGCTTAGAAAACACTTCACATTCTTTTCCCCCACTTCCCCTTACCCAGAGGAGCATCACACCCTTCCGATCGTGCGTATCGTCGACCTTGACACTTGGTAAAGCCCTGCTTCACTTTCTAGCCTTTCAGCACCCAGCTTGCTTCACACATTCCTGCTCAAACC
The DNA here is from genome assembly GCA_024605025.1 of Megaceryle maxima. Lineage (NCBI taxonomy): Eukaryota > Metazoa > Chordata > Aves > Coraciiformes > Cerylidae > Megaceryle > Megaceryle maxima. The sequence continues at coordinate 43,483 of JANHGN010010074.1, read as the reverse complement.
CGTGCTCTTCTGCTGCCTCTTGACAGAAGAAGCCGTGGAGGCATCAGCTTGGAGGAAGTTGTGGGGTGCCTGAGATTAGAGTCTATTTTGGAGCCCCACAATCTTCAGGCCTGACCCTTTCGACAAGTGAGCTGTTCCCAGGCGCTGCTGCAGGACCTCGGCTCCTGCTCTGTCAACAGCACCCGCGCTCATGCCCCATTGCTTAGTGCTGGGGGTAGGAAAGGCCTCTCTCTGCTCTCTGGGTTAATTTTCTCCTCCAGTTCTTACCATGGCATAAGAATGGAGAGTGTCCAGCCCACAGTGCCAGCTCTGACAGGAAGGGTGAAGCACTAATTACCAGTGCTGTGTAGGTGCTGACTGTTGTTCCCCAGCAGTGCCAGGTTCAGAGCAGAGGCTCAGGGCTTCATTCTTCCCATGCACAGCTGCAAACTAACAGGGGAAACAAACACAAACTTCTTAGGAGTGAGGGCCGAGAGACCTTCCTGTAAGTCTGCCTGCCTGATGCACCACTCATTGCTAATGAAATAGGGTAATTGTTTATGCTACAGATTTCATACTAAACAGTGATGCTTATTCACGTTCCATCTCCAGCTACCTCAATCCATTTAGCATAGCTTGTTTGAGTGCAGTTTCCTTTCTAGAATACTTATTAGGCATGTAAATTAGAGTGCATGTGGGAAAAAAAAAAAGGACATGCGTCTTCATTTCAGTGACACAAAATAAAGCCCTTCAGTTAAACAATTTTAATTCAGAGGAAAAAAAAATGCATGTGTTAAATTCATCAGCCTGCAAACTAAGGAAGCTGCTTTTATGTCAGATGTGCTCTGTGGGTGCTCCGCGTCTGGCAAATCCCCAGTGGGGTTGAAATTGAGTAAGTTAAGAAGCTCAGCAAAAGCTGAGTTTGTATCTAACACAGCACTGCCCTGCAGTGTGCTATTGTTCAGGGAGTTAGCAAAACGAAAGCGGAAATACAACAGCAGTGGAAATTCAGAGCAGTAATTGTGATCCTAATGAGCCACCGAGTCAGGGTGACATACTTGTGGGTTAGGAAATTTATCTCAGATCGCTGCGCACACTACGTTTTATTTTATATATTTATATCTGCAGGGTGTGAAATTAGAGATTCACAGAAAATATGTCTGGACTTAGCAGGGCTTGGAGAGGTCACTAGCCCAGCCTCCACTCCAAGGCAGTATCAGCGCTGCTTATGTCACTGACGGAGCTGTTAAAGTCACGTTCACGCTGTTGAGTTTTGTCACCCAGCGAACCAGAGCTGCATAGCAAATTAAGTGTTAATCTATAGGAAAGTGAAGCGAACCAGAAAACCTCCTCTGTCTCTAGAATTGTCTGTATGTATTAACAGAGTAATAGAGAAGAATGTCACGCGATGTCTGATTAAGGGCCAGGTGGAGTCCTCAGAATAGCCAAGTGTTCATAGCGAAGAGGAGACTCCGCTAAAAGCCTCAGGGCCATACAAATGCTAGAGTAATCCCTTTAAATTCAAAACCTTCAACCTTAAATCTCATAGGAAACCCCAAACTGGCAGAAAGGAGCCATGTAGCACCGTAGATCCCATGCTCACAAACTCTGCAGGGTCTGTCCCTGCGCTGCTGCTGCAGCCAAGCCGTTCTCCATACTGCTCTGGGAAGGAACACCGGAGGCTGGCGAGGGCTGAGGGTAAGGGCGTGTGTGTGGAGGCCCGTCACCTGCTGCCATCCAGTGAGCAGTAACTCTTACGATGTGCTTATCCCTCTCATTTAACCATATCTGCATTTATCTTTGTGAATTGAGTGATTTCTGAATTAGTATTTAAACGTAAAGAAAGGAAACGTCTTCTGTGGGTATTCTCACGCTCGTGACATCTCTATCTCACTTCCTATGGCCCTAAGGACCTTAGCTCAGCATAGTCAGGTGATGAATCACCACCAAAAAGAGGACTGTGCTGTTTTGTTTTTTTTTAATTTAACTAATAGAAGTGACCCGAACTCAGCTTCAAAATTTCCTGCAGTTTTCTGTGCTTAGCTCTGGAAAGCCACAATATTCAGAGATGAGCCCTTGGCAATGCTGCAGGGGATTTATAGATAACCTTGAACAGATAACCTAAGCTCAAATACCTGCTTCTAGTGTGCTGCAGCAATAATAGGGGCCTTGACAACGTTCTTAGCTTTTATTCTCAAGTTCCCCACGTTTAGAAGAAAGGATGAATGAAATGAGGTTTAAAGGCCCTTGTACAGCTGTCTCCATGGCATCAAAGCTGCACATGATTTTCACAAAGATACTGGTATTTATGAAAAGAATAGAGGGTGAATTTAAAACAGGCATGACCTGAATATTGTGCTAATCAAGGTAGCTGGAGCTGTGGCTGCTTGTGGCAATGATAGATTTTGGCTATCGAAGAAGAAAGTTGCAGAGGTGCGGTAACAAGCCAGTGGGTGTGCGTAGCCATAAGGAAATATGCAGCCTGGAAACCTCAGCAGGTCGGTGGAGGTTTAGTCATTGTATGAAGCTCTTAGTGCTTGCAAGGAGAATATCTGCAGTAGCCATGAGAAGAAATGGCTCACCTGGAGTGCTGGAGCACTGGGGGGAGAGCAGCAGAGCTCTGGCCTCTTTGCTGAAACCAGGGCGCTTTGGAAAAGTCTGTAAAGAAGGAGGTTTGGGTGGACGTTGTTACATGAGAACTAGATCAAGTTTTGCATGCACAATGCTCACATTTTGCTGAGTCTCTCACACGAAAGCAAAAAGGGCCAGTAAAGAATTTCAGCACATCTCTTTGGCAAAAGCATTTCCACAGTCCCCGCGTTGTGCCCCTGAGCTATTTGAATTGATGTGAAGGTGGGGTCAGAGCGGTCTGCTGGCCTTGTGTGTTTTCAGTAATTTGTAGATAACCTCTTTGGCAGTGCTGTGGCTAAATCAAGAATAACTGTAACCTGACAAGTCCCATCTATAACAGAAAGAAGACAAGAGAGAGTTTCTGAACCATTTGCAAATACTCCAGTCCTCTCTGTTTCTGGGCATTTATACAACACACAGCACTGACCACTAGTGTTCAAACAGTGCTGATGTTTAGATCAAGAAAGAGTGGTTTAGAACAAAAACAAGCATAGGGAAAAAAATTTTACTAGTTCTTTATCACAAACTGCATGGTACCGATGCAGGTATATGGTGCCTGCAGAAAAAATTCATGGCCAGCTTTATAGGCCACTCTCCAGCTCACATTCGATGTCTCTTCAAAGCACTCTCTGCAGCAAAACACAGCTCTAGAGCTGTAGCATGAGAAATTCTCCTCACTCATCTTGAGCTCATCTGCTCAAGGGCCTTGTGACTCTGATACTGTGGTATTGCTGCAAGCAGCTCTCCCATCTCTGCGCTGCACAAGCACAGAGGAATGAACCTTTTCCCAAAGAAGTTCCTTCGTAAGTGTAATGTAAAGACCTAGCTCTAAAATAGCTTTGGGAAGGGCAGAGTTGCTACCTTAAGGGAGCCCTTAGTGCAGAATCGGTGGCTCTGAATAAAGGCTCGGTAGAATTTATGTATTAGCTTGAAATCTGTGTGGATGAAAGTTGTTGACGCATGGCAAAGGAAGTCAGCTACCGGGAGGCAGAAAAGAAAGGGCAGTTTCTCTCTGAGGAGAAACTTGTACTATCTCCAAGTGTCCTAGCGCAGAATGTTTACAAAACGCTCATTAAGGGAAAGGGGATTGCGAGATAGCAACAAATCTGGTGAACAGCTTACACTGCATGAGATAAGAGCAAGGCGACCATGGAAGAGAGCAAGCCATATCCAATTACCGAGAGAGACCTGGTTTTGGGGAGGGGGAAGGGGGAGACAGACAGGACGGATCACAAGTTTCAAGACAAGAGCTTCCAAACTTGTCATCTCTCTGTGACACAAGCCGCGTACAACCCAGGGGATAAAACCGCCACTTAGCCCATACGAGAGCTAGAGCTTGTTGAGTGCGCTTGGAGGCTCAAGCAAAGTCATGGATTCTGTAGTCCTCCCGCTGTGGGCTGTCCTCTGTCTCTTGGTTCACCTTGCCGCTTGCAGTCCCATCCTGAGCTTGGAGCACTCTTCCTTGGAGGAAGACGTGCCTCTTTTTGATGAGATTCTCTCCGAGCAGGATGGTGTTGATTTCAACACGCTGCTTCAGAACATGAAAAATGATTTTTTGAAGACACTGAACCTCTCTGACATTCCCCTGCATGAATCGGCCAAGGTGGATCCACCAGAGTACATGCTAGAGCTGTACAACAGGTTTGCCACTGATAGGACTTCTATGCCATCTGCAAATATTATTAGGAGCTTCAAAAATGAAGGTAAGATACGTGGATCTCTAGAAGTAAATAGGAATGACCGTCTTTAGAGTCAGTGTGAAATGTACTTACCAGGCATGGAGTGTGAACCGCACACGGGGAAGAAAGGCCTTTCAGCGAGGATGGCGTTAGAAATAGGCAGCTAATGCTGCATGTGCCACGGTTACCCACATCCCACTGCTCATGGGAGAGATCCTTTGTCCTTTGCTTTAGAGACTGTAAGGTTTTGGGGAAGATGTGGTTTTAATGTTTGAGCTGCACCAAGTATAATTTAGGTGCATCATTATCCTCATATAAAATCACCTGACTGATTTTTCAAGAGGATATCTTAAGTAATATTTGAAATTAAGGCAAGAAATGTTTTTACACACTGCTGAAAGTTGCAGTATTTTCCTGTCATGAGCTTCATCAGATATGGCTTTCTGGTAATATCCTCCCTCTACTGATCCTCGTGGGATTTGTAATGTTTTCTTCCTTTGGCATCTGAGCACAGTCCTGCAAATACATAGAAATACGTGAAGCAGAATTTTGGATAGCCTTGGTCTTTACTTTGGAGGACTAGAATATTTCCTATTAAAAAAAAAAAAAAAAATCTGAAGAAGCCTCACTGTGTGTGACCTTAGGAGGTTTCCCTCTATGTTTCATGCTTCAGCATTTCCCCTCAGGTCCATGAGGACAAGATAACGTCTCAGTGCTCACCTTCAATAGTTGGCAATACCTGTTTGCACTAATGCAGGTTTTACGTTGAAGGCAGAAGACTTTTTTTAACTAAACAGTTCCAAATACCCATTACTCTACTTGACAAATACAAGTGCTTCAGTTCAGCTACTCAGGGGCATATCCAGCTATTCAAACTGCCATGGGGCTTCTCTTATCCTTTGTTTGTCTAATTAATGAATTAATTATTAATAATAATTGTTGAAGTCATTACTGCTTTTCCCCTAACATTTGCAATTTCAAAATGACGAACTAGGAGGAGAGGTTACTGCAAGTCGTTTTGGCTTTGCAGTGCAGTGAGATGCAAGGAGAGAATCCCACAGCTCTGTTCTGCTCTGTCCTTCTGCCAGTCCTGGGCACCCTTTACCAGCAACACGCTTCTGGTTTGGAGAGGCACTGCATTGTGCTGTAAATCTTCTTTACATATTCTTTTCTCCAGTGTGGAGAAACTTATTGAGGGGCTTGTGGCAAAACAGTTACTCCCGCTGGTGAGCAGTTTCTCATCTGAACAGCCATGCCTGTCACTGCCCATCAGCGTGAGTGAAGACACATGCAGGAACACAGGTTGTTCTTTTCTCATTTTGCACTCTTTGGGAAAAAAATGGGCTAAAAAATGCCAGCTGCAGTGTGCTAAAGAGTAAAATACAGTGTGATATAAGTCTGAAATCATTCCACAGCAATCCCAAAACCCCTTTGGGTTTGCAGCATTGGAACTGGTACAGACTGAGCTTTTCCCAGTGCCACACGCAGCTCTGTGCTGGTCTGTAGTCATGACATGTGGTGCCTGTTTCATCACTGCAGAAGTTCTGCAAACAGATGGGGCAAAGTTGGCTTAACTTTCTGTCACTGCTGTCTTTCTCTCGCCTCTTCCAGCCCAAAACAGTAAGATGCAAAGTGAGACTGCTGCTGTTAAGATGGTTTCATAAACTCCCGTAGTTAGAGGCACTATGCAATTAATATCTGCTACGTGTCTTGGAAGTCTGAGTAACTAAGAACCATCCAGTTCATGCCAAAGTGCTCTGTTGCTAGAGAAATTAGTGACTTGCAACGGTAAGAAACAGACCATGGAATGTTTTGTTCACCTGCCTGCCGAAAATTGGCAGCACTGGTAGTTTCATTATTACCCATGAAATGCTTTATTATAGAAATATGCTGCGTGGCTGGAACGAGCTATTTGGTTTAACCCACAGACCAAACATCTCATTGTAATTGGGAGTGTAATCAGTTCTCAAAACAAGGTCTGAAAGGAATTTTTTCTTTTCCTATGGACTCCAGTTCTCCCTTTCTGACTCTTGTGGTAACAGGAGATATTTCACCCTATGGACTTTCTAGCTAAAGAGCAGGGTCTCATCCTGACCTGGAAGTGAACCCTCCTCATGCCCTGCTAGGGCTCACCTGGCTTCCTACGTATGGTGTGGCCTTCCCCCACCTTCTGGTGAATTACTTGTGTTCATCCTCTATATGGTCCAGGGGCATTTCTTCACCCTGTCATGATATGTAGGCACTGCAGACTTGCTTTAGCACATCAAGGTCTAGGAGACCCCAAAGATTACTTCCAGTACCGAGGTTATAGCTAAGCTTGAACAGCCTAAGCTCATGGTCTGCTTGCAGCCTGGCGCTGTGCAGAGCATGTTCAGCTCCTACCTTTAGAAACTGACAGGTAGGAAAGTGAAAATGGAACAACTGCTCAGAGCAGAATGCAAAAAAAAAGAAAAAGAAAAAGAAAAAAGCAGGTGCCTCAGAACCTCAAAAGTGAAAAGAAGTAGGACCAGTCACGTGTTGAAGTTAGCTTAAGTGCACTGCTGGAGCATGGCCAATACTTGCAGCTTTATCAGTGTCATTTTTCTACAAACATACCAGAATTGGAGAAGTCAGCGATGAAGACAGTAACAGGGTGCAAACAGGTCGCCTTTGCAGAAATGTTACCCGCAATCTGTGTCCACACAAGTAGCCAGCACAGTAACTCGGCCACAAAGACAGAATCGCTAGCCAAGATTTCCTCATTGTGTGAAGAAATGTGTATTGCCAATGTGTAAACAAACAATGCAGATAGGACAGACAGCCTGCCTGACAAGCAGATATTATCAACTTCTTATATGTTTTATTAACTGAAGCTGCCAAAAGTGCCTGGCCGAGTACAGCTGTTTGACTGCTCACTTGAAGCCCGTTGAGTCTGTGGCAGGATTTCTGTTGGCTGGCGGTTCATGCTGCATGTTCAACCTCCGGCTCTTCCTAACCAGCAACATCTTCCAAAGCAACTTTTCCTCCCTTAGACTTGGCCCTTTCAGTTCCTGAGGCATGTTCCGGCAGAAGACGATACTTGCTAGCACAGGAATGCTAAGCAGACACAGATCCATCTGGTTGTTCTTGCATTTCCAGCTTGTATCTCACCTGTCTCATGTTCACTCCAGTGCCATAACCTCCTTCCCTTCCTCTCCTACACCAATGAATGGGTTTTTTCCTCACGTATTAAATAGTTGCTCTGCAGCAAGCTAGAAGTGATTTGTATTTCAGCATTAGGCAGCACATTAGGCAGCATATTTTCAATCCTTCCAAGTGACAAGGAAGTCCCTGGAAGGCATGGGGATAGAAGGAGAATCTATAAATCCAAGTTTATGGTCTTTAGCATGTCTGGGATCTTACTGTCCTTAGACATGTAAAATAAAGGTGATCTTTATTCTAACTACAGTCTGGGGAAATGATGAAAAAACCTCTCTCCTGGAACTGTTCAACTGAAACAAGCAATGTAAAGCATGTCAGATGAACTGCAGTGCATGAGTTGCTGGATGTATTGACCCTTCTTAAATATTTGATCTTTGTCATTTCCAGACTTGGCTTCCCACCCTATTGGTGTTACAGGAGTTCGGAAATACCCTCTTCTATTCAATGTTTCCATCCCTCACCATGAAGAAATCACCATGGCAGAGCTGAGGCTCTACACCTTGGTGGAGCGCGACCAGATGCTCTACGATGGGCTTGACCGGAAGGTCACCATTTTTGAAGTGCTGGAAAATGAACGTATGGGGGTAGGAGAAGAGAGAAAGACAGTGCCACTGGCATCCAGGCAGATCTATGGTACGAGCAGTGAGTGGGAGAGCTTTGAGGTCACTGAAGCCATCAGGCGCTGGCGAAGGGCAGGGCTGACCACGCACCGGCTGGAAGTTCACATAGAGAGCAGGGAAGGGGAGGAGCAGAACGGAGAGGGGAAACTTGATATTGACATCAACTCAGAGGCGAAGCATGTGCCCCTGTTGATCGTGTTCTCTGATGACCAAAGCAATGACAAAAAAGAGGAGAAGCAAGAGCTGAATGAAATGATAGACCACGAACAGCTCCTGGACTTAGAGAACCTGGAGGTTGGCAATTTCCATGGCCAGCCTGGTGAGGAAGCGCTGCTCCAGATGCGCTCCAACATCATTTACGACTCTACTGCCCGAATCCGGAGGAACGCGAAAGGCAACTACTGTAAAAAGACTCCACTCTACATAGACTTCAAGGAGATTGGCTGGGATTCCTGGATCATCGCCCCGGCAGGATATGAAGCTTATGAGTGTCACGGAGTGTGCGCCTACCCCTTAACAGAGCACGTCACACCAACAAAACATGCCATTGTCCAGACTTTGGTTCACCTGAAGAATCCCCAGAAAGCCTCCAAGGCCTGCTGCGTGCCCACCAAACTCGATCCCATCTCTATCCTCTACTTAGATGCAGGGGTGGTCACCTACAAGTTCAAATATGAAGGCATGGTGGTATCAGAGTGTGGCTGCAGATAGTAGCAGGGAGCGCACGCACAGGGGAGTGCACAGGGGAAGTATTTAATGATCCAGTCTGTAAATTTGTACATTTGGGGGTTCCTATTTAATAAGGTTATTTAATGAGGCATGTACAGATAATCGTATGTTTCCTGTTACAGGGAATGGGCAAGTCGTACGACCGTAGGGAATGTATATTTTGTTCCACTGCTTGCTTCTTGCTGCTCTTTGCTGTCCAAATTACAACTGAGTCTCTCCTCCTATCAGGGCATAGAGCAGATCACTGAATTGTCTGGGAGGGCTCTTGGTGCCAAAGGGGCACCTTCAAAGTCACAGAAATAAAGGCATATTTTTGTACTTTCTAAATATTGATTGGCATCCAGAGGGATTTCCAGAGCTATTAAAGACAGGTGAACTACGGGCAGTACACACCTAGATGGTTTAGTTTTGTGTAAAATCTTTATAAAAATCTTCACATGCTCAGATTTTTTTTTTTTTCAGTTTTTCTCTGTAGATCTTGCATCCCAGTTATTCTCAAGATCCTAAATTACTAAGGCACAACAAGATGTTAGACTTTTTTTTCCCTGTTTCTTAATCCTTTCCTTAATCTTTTCATACCTTGGCCAACAGGAACTGTCAGGGATGATTTGGCATCTGGGGCGGAGGGGAACTGTTCCCTTTCCCATCTTTCTTGGTGAAGCGACAGATCCAGGAGCAATGCCAGGCTCGTGCAGCGTCCTGATGTGCAATGGCAAGAAATTCTGCCCGTGCATGTTTATGACCAAGGCACCCTGTGTAAAGCAACAGTGGCTTTGCTGCATTAGCCATGTGCTCATGGGCCAGAGCTTTTAGGTGGCAGAAAGAAACTAGTTCCCCTGCCCAGTCCAGCAAGTCACACCAACCACAGCTGTGTAACCCAATGGAAACAGGCAAGCAGTAGTATTGGGTTTAGTCTGCACAGAGCTGGACAGAAAGGGGAGCTCCTTGGTGCCAGAGAGAATCTTTCCTTCATCTATGTGCTGAAGCTGTCAATTCATAAAGATATTGCCCCTTCCCCCCTTAAACTATCTATGCTGGAGTCACATGCCATGTTTCCACCACTCTTCTGCAACAAATCATGTGATAAGGAGGTGTCAGAGCTGAGAAACAATAGACCCGTCACTTTATTTATACTAAGCTGCAAATTTGTCAGATTCTTGGGAAAGTGTAAGTGACGCTGACTCTTTCAGCCTGTACCAGAGCCTACTGTACTGTCCCTGCGTCTCTTTTACACTTCTAAGGGAAAGTTTTCTTCCCTGGAAGTGATGAGGGGGTCTTTGAAAGAATCACTCTAACACTTCATGGGAATGAACACAAAAGACTTTATCATGCACCAGCTAAAACCACTTTCACCTATTTTCACACATACTCTTCTGTGCTTCCCATAATTTATTGACCTATTTATTGACTGCCTGCCTTTGTAATATAATGTAGAATACAGAATGTTTTATTTTTGTGCTTGTGTGTAATCCCACCTGGATAAAACCTTGTACTGATCCTAATTTACGTGGACTCTCTCTGTTGGGTTGTGCTGCACAGAGACTGGGGTTGCTGATTTCTTTTCTTCTCTAGAGATTCATAAATGCCATAGCCCACGGTTACCTCCCTCGCTGACAGAGTGGCTCACTCGCTGCAGTGGTGTCAGTTGCCTTCTGGAGCACGTCTGGTCCGGTGCAGTGTTTGACTCCTTGCAGGGGGACCAGACCATGGCTTTAAGTGGTCAGCTGTGGTGGAGTTCCTTGGTCTCCACTCGTGCTGCGTGTTCCCGGGCAGTGGGCTGTGCCATGGGGCTGTGGCTTCCTGCCTGCCACAGATCTCACCCTGTCCGTGCCTGACACTCACAGACCTTGCCCTGCGCTGCGCGGCAGTCTCAGTCTGTGGGTAATGGCACGTTAAAAGAATTCGTAAGAGGTGTGATACTCTGCTCTGCTGACATGAACTGCGGCAGCCAACGGTTGAAGTGTGACCACACAGACCCTTTCAAATCTATCCACAATTCTTATGAAGCCATTTGCCAAGACAAACCATTCACCGTGTTAGGAGTGATAATCCAGCTTTAGGAGATAATCCGACATTTGCTTTTATCATCTCTTTTCTGCGACCGTTCCCGTGGCACTGATCTGACCAGCGGCCCTTACTGAGCAGTGCCATCATTTCTGAACAGCACGTAGGAGGAACTGTGCCTTAAAAATAAGAAATAAGCGCTGTAACCACCCATAATCACTATAAATGTTCCAGTGACCATGTAGCAAAGCAGCACGGTTGCCTCCGCACTGCCTTGTTGCCAGAGAGCTGTCGTAACAGAGCAGATACTATACAGTGTATTATGGTGCAGTGCAAACAGGGGTAATTTTACCAGTGGGCAAACCTGCACGTGTGAATTTTTACAAGTTCAGTAAAAATAGCAATTATAACTTTTTAGATCTAGGGGCTGGCCAGTCTTCTGATATTAGTAACTTTTCTTTCTAAAGACCCAAGGACTGTGCTGTTGATGGAAGAGAATTTCAGGCAGAGTTGGTGGTGCAAACAGTAAAGCATGAGATATATCCTACTGTGCACTCTGGGAGGCAGCTGAGCATCTCTTGGATCCTGCAGCTGCACCCGTAGCCTGAGACCAGAACTATTGAGAACGTTTTTTCATTTATTACCATGTGTCTGTTAGGATTGCATGCCTGCTTTGTGAGCAAAACCTTGCCTTTGAATATAATTGTAGAAAGACATTTGCTGGATGTTCATGCAGTTAGAATGGCAGAGATCAGGCAAAATAGCACCAAAAAAAAGAGAGCTGTTATTTCATAAAGAGTTTCCCTTAACAGCAAATTAAGGTTGCCTTTGCAAACTCAGAAGTGCTTGGCTTTAAATGCACCTGCCCATAGAGATACAACACTCAGATAATCTGGTGAGTGCACGACATGAGCCAGTGATAACAAGTGGTAAATACTGATAACGTCAGTGAGAAGTCCCTGAAAAAAATATTCCACTGTATGCTTTAGTTTTCTTAGTTTCTTTACTCCTTTCTTCCTTCTTCCATCCATCCATCTGTCCATCCCTCCATCCACATTAGTACTGTGACTTCTTCTGTTTCTAAAATAATTTATTTTTCACATTATATAGTAGTGTGCATTGATTGTTCCTTTAGTTTCTGATGTATTTTATATCAACATGGTAGCAGATGCTTGGCTTAAATCTTAAAAGTGTAAACCAATTTTACAAAGGTTTGAAAAAATATGACCTCAGTGTCTATCTTTCCATTCATCTACCCATCATCCATCCATCCATCCATCCATTCATCCTTCCCTAAATTACTGCATGCAGCAAAAGGAGGCAGCAACCCTGTCTCACCAAAATCATCAATAGCAGTTGGATTTTTGCTTTCATCTGTTTCCAACTGAATATGTATAAAAAAGTGCAAGCAGATAGAAAGCCCCTTTTTTGCTGGACACTGTAAAATTCTGGGCAGTGCTTTCAGTCTAAATAGGCAGGACAGGCAAAGGGGTGGCAGCAAAAACAAGCGATACAAAGAAAGGAAGAGCCCGGATAACATATCAGCAAGGGAGTTGAGGAAAGAGCTTTGGTCTTGGATTGCTGCTCTTAAATCAACACACACAATGCCTCCACAAGAGCATGAACTTCTAGACATCTTACTCGTTTCTTGGCCTTGGAAGAAATCATGACAGCTGTGTCTCCTGTGCAAACACTCAGCACCAATGCCAGAGTTCACGAAGCACTTGGAGGTTGAGGTTCCCTTAAATGATCCATATCTATTAGCTCTCTGCACGTGGACTGAAATTCCTCAAATAGATATTTCTCCAAAGCTTTCTTTCATTGTCCCTTACTTGGGTGTGATCCCTGGAGTCCAGGCTCACTCTGTGGTGTCCTGAGTAGCTGACTGAAGATCCAGATTCACAGCTTTTTGAGCTTTAAAGCTTGACAGCTCAGCATGGTTTTTTCTGCTGCTGCCCGAGCCCTGCCAGCCAGCTTGCTCTGGGCAGATGGGCTGCTGGGGGTGGTCTGGGGAGCTAGGGGAGAAGGGCAGAGACCCATGCTCTTCTGGCCCAAAAGCAGGGCACCCCTCTCCCCAGCAGTGCCTGCTGCTGGCTCATGCTGCTCTCATCTGGAGGTGCCCAAATGTCAGTCTTTGGAAAAAGTACTATTCCTGAACACTGTGGAGACATACCTCTTCCCAAAGCCAGGGGGTCCTGCTGGGTGAGCAGCACCTCTGGAGATAAAGGCCTGAGGATCCACTTCCCAAAAAGTCAGGTCACTTAGGAAAAATAATTTCCCAAAGCAACCATCATGCAAAGCAGCAGACAAAGCCTATGTTCATCTTCTCCCATCCTCCAGCTACTGCACTGCCCTTCTTAGGCTGCTCAGAGAGCAAAGTGAATCAGAACTTCCAGCACTCTACAAATACCAAAGGATCCTGTGTTTTTTAACAGTCATGGGCAGTTTGGTGCCTGGCTTACCTACGACACAGTGGGAGAGGTTCAGTGATGTGTTTTCTGTGAAACACATTGAGCCAAATCCCAGCAAAATCCATGATTTTTTTTACAGGGAAAGAAAAAAGAAAAAAAAAAAAAAAAAAAAAAGAGAGGAAGATTTCCTGGCACTTGAAAATCTGCTTTAAGCATTTGAAAA
>JANHGN010010074.1:16410-29927 GCA_024605025.1 Megaceryle maxima | reverse complement strand
AAAAAGAGAGGAAGATTTCCTGGCACTTGAACATCTGCTTCAAGCATTTGAAAAACTACAGCCCAGTGTTAATTTAAACTTCCTTATAACCCAGTTCAACATTTGGAGTGCAAACACTGTTAATAGGATGGGAACCAGGGTGGTGGTGGTTTCCTTACTATATTGGGAAACAAAGCCAGGACAAAACTAGCTTGAGATAGAATTTTTGTTTATACTGCTGACCCATCTGTCTTCATTAATGCACTATTTACAGGAAAAGTTAAAAAATTAGCTTCTGCTCCTTCTTCACTTGCAACAGTGACAAATAAAGGCTGAATGGTTCATTTGCCCTCAACTAAAAATGGAAATTCTTATCATCCCCCTTTGGATGAAAAGGTTTATTATATGGGGTGTATTGTTGTTGAATATTAGTCCTGGGACTAGGCATTTTGGCCAGAGCTCGGTGTTTCTAGCACAGGCAACATCAGGAGTGAAGAGCAGCCAGGGAGGTGCCTGTGTCACAGAAAGCAGAATCCAGCTGCAAAACAGGATCCATGTCTGACTCTAAGCTGTTGCTGTGAAGACTAAAGGAGAAATAATGTGGTTTTCTCCTGTACTGACTCACCAGGGTATTTCCCTGGGTGTGAAAAGGGATGCTTTAGAGGGTAAGCCTTGACACAGCACAGAAATCACCCAGGCTGCCTCTGGCACTGACAGTGCTTAAGGAGAGGCAGTGCAGGGTGATGCAAAAGGATCCTGCTTCTCTTAGCCCCAAGTAAAGGGACAAAGCCAGCACTTGAATTTCTAGAATTTAGATGCCTAAATGAGAACAGAAGAAAGCTACCCCAAATGTGCCCACCCTGGACTTCCTTGGCTAACTGAGGCAGGTCTGTGACAACCTGTTATTAAGCCAGTTTAGCTGGGCAGGTCTAGACACATTTAGTTGTCACAGCTGTAACCCAAAGAGGACCTGAGTTCACAGCCTAGCACCCCTGGACATTTCCTAATAAAAGCAGGCTGCCAAACCTGCTGCTGGGCAAATGAGCTGCTTTAAAAGCATCTTCTCAGTCAGAGAAAAGAGTTACATTTCACACCACAAGCCCACTGAAATAGAGACATCCATTAAAAAGTCAAACCCAGACTGTCTTTCTCTAAACGATCAAACCAGTCATTTCAAAAGGGCAGGCAGGTTTACCAGAGCTACCATCTCATTTGCACATCCCACTACAGGCACAGGCTTTCAAATGACCTCAGAACCCTGGGCATATCCTAAGAACAAATCTCTCTGCTAGGCATCTTGTGTCTCTCTCCTTCCCCCCCTGCCTTGCTCTCCTTCATCCCTCTATCGCTGTCCATCGGCTTTTGCTCAGGTGAGATACACTTTTCGTCGGGGGAGTGGGATGGGGCACACACAGCGTTGCTGCCCCTCTCGCAGAGGAGCAGCTTGCTGGGGAAATGCAAGGCTGTTGAAAGTGGTAGAAGGAGCAGCTGTTAGAGTAACTGCTTCTTTTCCCAGATGAAAGTGGAGGGAAACATCCACCTTTTGATACCCTTGTCAAGAAGATGAATCGTGGAAGATGGTCCAGCTCTCCCTGCTGAGGTCTTGGCAACATCTTCTGCAGCAAGTGAGTGCATTTGCTTTCTGATGCATGTTAGTAAATGACAACTTACTCTCCTGCCCCTCAGGGAGTCACTTCAGATGTCAATAAGAGAAGGATTTGAGCTGTCGATCAGCTGTGAAAAGTTCTGCTTCCAACACCATCTCACCATGCAGCATTGCTGGCAAAACTCATTAGGACACAGTTGCATTATTCCAGCAAACTGAGTTACATTTTAGAGCAGATAATGACAGAAAATAGAGAAGAGTTTTGCTAACAGATACCACAATATACCCAGCTCAGCACAAATGAGCTTGCATTGGAAATAGAAAGTTTGCTTACTCGTTTTAGGCTGTTGGATATGTGCCCAGCATGATTTTGTTCACAATGCAAATTGATCAACCTCCTGCTCAGCATTTCAAGGGCTTGGTGGGACCTTTGATTGCATTTTTTAAGTAAACAGAGGAAATATGAGGGATAAAAGCAATAAACATGACTGCAATAAAGGAAATGATATGAGAGGAATGGATTTCCGTGACATAGAGCAATGCTTCATCAAAAGAGGGTGGTTTTCTCCCTTGCTCCAAATAGTACATTTTCTGTGATGGCCCAAGATACAGCCAACAAAGACAATAGGCTTTATTTTATTTCAAATGGGCAGCTGTGGTACCGTTAACTCGATAGTAGCATAATTGTATTTCACAGAAGTTGATGCCTGTCCTATCTGCAGCAACTTTGGATGAGGGGATGCTCATTGCAGCATTAGAGCTCCCCAAACAATGTCCTTCAGTTCCGTGCTGCTGAGGCTATGCAGGATGTGAGCTTCAGATGGTGTTGAAAAGATATGTGTCAAGTTAAGTGAGAAGGTTTAAATACAGGGTGGTCTCTGAACTCAAGTACAGTAGCTAACTAGCAACAGCGGCTAAACAACAGTCCAAGCTTCCATAGCTCTCAGGTTTATGTTGGCTTTGCTGTAGCAACTCCTTATCTTCCCAGAGATTAGAGCATTTTAGATCAGTTGTTGTGAGATTTGGTGGAATCCATTTCCTGAGCTGTCACCGCTGGCTAATCAGCCAAGTCGAAATGCGAAGCTTTAGGACAGTGGGAAAGCAAACCCCATTATCCTACAGTACTGAACATGCTCTGCTTGCTTGTATCCTTACCAGCTTTTAGATGCTCAACTCAAGATACTGCTGCGTAGGATCCGACAGCCTGAAACACAAAACAGCCACACTGCAAAGCAGATCAAATATCTTATTATAGGAAAACCAAGCCTTTTACCGTTTCTGCAAGTGCTGGTAGCTGGCAAAACTGTTCACCAGTTACTGCTTACTGTGCTTGCTCTTCACCAGATCTGCACTGTGAAATCCCAACCTGGATTCCTCCATGGGTTAAAGTGGGAGTGGGGATCCATGGAAGACTGAGACCCACGCAGTGTGGAGACTCCTGGGCTGATCCAACTGTTGAAACAGTTCAAGCGATTTGATTTTGGCTTACAGTGGCTGTTTTGCTGCTGAGGTAGCCACAAAATAGCATGACACCATGCAAGTACAACCTGCTACCCAAAATTTCACTCACAGCTTTGTAGCAATTTTGAAGGCATTCTCTGAGGGAAAGCAAGTCTCTTTCAGCCATGGTTGCATTCCTTGCTGAACACCCTCCTTTTTCATCGGGATTTCTCTAGCTCACATCATTCCTTGTTCTTTTACAGTCCTCCGCCAATTGACAACTTACACCAGATGCAAATCTGGCCCAATAATATTGATTGCATGTCTTGTGCTTCCTCTGTCCACCCTAATTAGTGCATTGGAGATAAGCAATGTGCCCTGAGGAACGAGCTAATGGCAGAGGGAGCAGGCCACACTTCGCGGGCCGCGCGCCCTTCCTGACAGGGGCTGCCACCCGCGTTCCTCCATGACACTGTTCAGGGCACTGCATGCAACACTAATGAGCTCCAGACCAGACAAACAATTTAGACAAGGGCCTCAGTGAGCTCCCCAGAGCTGCATTAACCCCTGAGCTTACCGCAGGAGAAAGGACTGACTTGTAAGATAGAGCTGCTGGCTAAGCTGGACCCTTCTGCACACTCTGGTCGGCACGCACGCAGGGACAGCAGCCTTCGAGGATCTTGGAAGCCACTGGAGAAAATAGTATTTCTGTGAACAACTGATTTGTACCTCTATATCCACTCTCTTCTAGCCGCTCTATCAATAACCATCCTGCTTTTGCATCCTTCTCTCATTCTTGCCTCATTCTTCTCAGAGAAGAAACCAAAGTCTTCACCACTGACACCAACATTGTCAGCATTTCTGGCCTACACCCTCTAGCCTGCAGCTAATAACAGGAGGGGTACTCTGCCAACCCAGCGATCTAGTTAATATCACAAATATTTACAGTGTAGATTGTGATTCAGGACTCCCAAATCTTTGTCTCTGCTTCATACGTGCTCATGAACATTTTCAAAGGCTTCATTACTTTTCTGTTGAGTTTTGGAGAGCAAAAATCTGTGACCTTGATGGCTTGACTTCCTCCAGGACAGCAGACATGATTAGCTTGGCTTCAACGGTGAGTGACGAGCTCTGTGCTGCGAGCTCCTTCACCTTGACCGGCCAAGGCACTGCAAGGCTTGCACTGGTACAGACTCACCTTTGTGAGCAGCAGGCTCCTTGCTTGCTGGTGTTGAAACTAAAAGAGGAGTTAAGACGTGGGGCACGTCAAGCAAAAAGTAGTCTAAATGTCTGAGCCCTGCACCAGTGTCCTAAAAAGCCACCATAGCTGCAAACCACATTAAAGCTCCATCTCCACCTTGTGATGGGGTGCTCAGGTGTTTCACCCCGGCTGGTCTGCCTGCGTGGGATTTCTCAGCCGTGTTACGAAATGGAAGAAAGACTCTGCTGCAATTTTATTTTTAAAAGCCAGCCTGCTTGCCATTATCAGTGAGGCTTTATATTTGAATGAGCAGAAGCAGGTCAGAGTGGATGACAGCAATTTAATCTGCTCTTGCTTTTCCATAACTTCTTGTGCTATCCTTGACCCTCAGCCTGTGCCCTTCCACTGGCAGCTAGGGGAAAGATCCAGACTTACAGATCTAATGAGATCTAAACCTGTATCCCAGGCATTCTTCAAACTGTTAATGTGATTGATCTCCATTTCAGCCCTCTTTACACAGCCTTTACTGGGAGGTAGTGAGGGAGCAGGATGTTCCCATCCCCCCTTCCCAGGCTGTGACAACACTCCAGTTTCCAGTGGACATTTGACCTGTCACTCCTGTCTGTAGCTGTTGTGTTGGGAACGGCTGCCCTTGGGGTGCTTGGATGACCTCCCGACTCCTTTTGGAGAGGCATTTCCATAGAGTTTAGTGCTTAAAATGAGCACTGGATTTTTAGTGGCATTAGAAATGTGGATGCAAGCCAAGGGAAATTCATCCTCTGAGCCCTGGAAAGGGACACACAGGGTAAAGGTGTCACTGAAAAGACTCAAAACCTGCACTAGCCCTGGGGATAGAGTGTGGACCTCGTCCAGAGCACGCAGAGTGCAAAGGGAGCCTCTTCGGCTGGACGGCAGCCTGTGCTCGCCCTTATCAGGGAGCTGAGGAAGGAAACAAGGCAGGGGAAAGGGAAAATTTACCTCTCACATGCTCAGAAAGCAGATGCCAAGCTGATGCTGATCCTCATTTCTTTAATAAGAGGTCCAAGCCTGGCCCCTGCCTGGTTGGTTTTAACAGGCGCTCACTTGGAAATATCTCCCTGGATGCAGCAAACAGCATTTCAGCCAGCTGATGAGATTAATGGAACAGCCCCTGTTCCCGGCTCCTGTTATCGAGACATTGTGTTAAGAGGGATGAAATATCACATCGTGTTTTTACGCGTGATAAAGCAAATTTTCACAAGGCACACCCGTGGCCACTGATGGCACTGGGAGCGTTGTCTCCTCCACTGCGCAGGGCTCACCAGGGCTGGCTGGGCATGGGACTACACAGAGACCTTTGGGACAGGGTTATGCATTAAAAGTGAGTAGTGGTGGACCCAAGGGGTAAACAGGATGTCTCCTTCTCATTCAGCTCTCTGCTTGTTGGATTTTTCAGTGTGATGAATTCTCTGATGTTTGCCGAAGGTTGAGCACACCCTGGAGTCTTGCAGTGGCAGCACCACTAAGGTCTCTGCTCTGCCCTACGTCCTTACCGTTAGGAAAATTGCACCCAAATCCATATTGCTCACCTAGTTGCTGAAGTTCTAAGCTTTATTTCTTAAGAAATCAAGTTGCCAATTAACTGCTGAGCAGTTCCATTTATGGGAATTACCTGCTGGAAAACTCTCCTGAAGGAAAAGAAGCTAGAAGGGTAAACTAATCTCGGTGGAGACCGTGCCTGCGGTGAGCGGCTGGCAATGTGAATTACCCAAAGAAGAAGCTGTTCCAGCTGGAGCCTCTGTGCAGTACCCACCACCCAAGCATTCAGGGCATTTATCTGCTTGAATAGCTCAGAATTCCTAAACTTTCAGGTTTTTGTGCTGGAATAGATGAACATCTTCTCCAAAGGAGTGCTTATTCCAACAGCTTCTGTCCCTGCTACCCTGGCCACTTCCTCCTGCCCACACGTTGCTCCTCACTTTATCAGGATGCTCCTTTTTTGCAGGGTTATTTTTTCTCCGGGCCAGTTTGACTGTCTGGCTTCAGAGCATTGCTGTGTTGCAGCAAGGTGGCAGGAAAACACAGCGCAAGCAGGACAGTGGGGCGGCTTGCAGGAAGGGTTTGCCTGAAAGTCTGGGGCCTTTTTTTTTTCTCCCCACCTTAGTGAACAGTTATTTGTACATTAAGTCTCAATTAGGCAGACTTTTCTTCTTAAAAGCAGCCTGGTTTAGGATTTTCCTTCAGCTCCCATGTAAAGGAAGGAGGGACTCATTCCTGGGGAGAACAACATGTTCTCACTGTTTCTCTTGTCTGTGTAAGCCATCCCAAATAGTGGCTGGATACTTTTCCCGCACGTCCACCTCGCCTCCCACAACAACTTGCTATTTTATGCAGTAGCCAAGCTAAAAAAAGAAAGTTACTATCATGCCAAAAATGCAACTTTGATAAAATAAGAGGGGATAAATCAGCAGAAGCGTGACTGGCTCGCGATCCAAACAGAGTAACGTGGGAAGGATCATTTTACTTTCCTGCCTCTCACGCCCACCAAGCGCCTGTATGCAACGGAGGGAGTTCCTAAATGAATGCAGCAAATACCTAAGAAGAGCACAAATTTTGTTTTGCTTTAACACAAAGAATGCGACAGTGAGAGCAGGACGGAAATTGTCTCCTAAAAGGTGTCATATTCTTGCCCTTAGTACATGGTTTAACAGTTTTAGATGCATTCAGGTCTGTGGTTTTAATTGCTCTAATTTAGAAAGCCCTATGACATTTAAAGGGAGAGGGAAACCCTCAGTATGTTTTGTGGGTTATCCTACACTCCCATCACCTTGAAGGGGATGTTCTTGTGTCCTCTGGCAGTGCAGTGTGAGGGTTAAGGGCAGTGAAAAACTGCCTTTTGGGGAGTTTCCAATCCTACAGTGCCCAGGACAGCGTTGAAAAGGATCTTTCTACAGCCTCTATTCTTTATTCTTTATGACAGACAGTCTGTTCTTCCTTTATATGATAGTTGTAGGTTCACAGTTTCTAGGATATCCAGAATCAATACTTAAAGACTTCTCAGCTGAAAAGCAGCCACCAAACAACCCTCCCTCCAAGGGTCTCCCTTGCAGCAGAGAGGAACAGCAACCCCTGCTTCAGGTACAGGAGATACCATCTCTGCTTCTACTTCCCCAAAAACTTCATGGCTCAGCTGCAGAAAGAGGGGGAGGAAGAAAATGCAGGTTGTGTGTCAGTCAGGTTGTGGGATCTCATCCAACAGAAGATCTGAAAGTGCATTAAATCCAGAGTAGGATTTGGGCATTGCCAGTATTCAGGTGTGGCTCTGGGCTTTGTGTGGCTGATCCAGGAGGGTGGACTCTCAGGACGGGCAAGGATGCAAAGCTTCCACAGGTCTGGCATGGGCACATCCATGCTTTTCTGTGGCTGAGAAAAGCTCACTTCTTAAAAAAGGAAAACCCTACTTATCTCACAGCACTCGACAGCAATCCCAGCTCATGAGATGCCTGCATTACTCTCTGAGGCTGTTCACTCCCCCCATACATTTCGGAATTTCCAGCCCACCTGACCTCTATTGGAAAGTCTATCTTTTAAATATGACCACTATAAACACTCCAAATTTTAATGGGCGGAATATCTTCAAAGAAATTACTCTGATGTTCAGAAAGAGTCATGGTTTGACAGAGGTTGTTTTGCCTATCTGCAGCGGAAGTGGAGGAATGCACAGTTTATACTGAAATAACGTGCACTTGTCCTAATCACAGAGACTTCTGAGCCTCAGCCAAGCCTTCTCGCGTCATTACGCTCTGCTGTGGGCTGTGGAGGAATTATTCGCCTCTTCACACTTTTGATCTTTGCAGAAAGGAGCGTGTGGCATTTCCAGCCCAGATGTTCACGACGTTTCTCCTAGATCTGATGGAGAAGTTTCTCCCTAAATGACTTCAGAACCTCAAGCTCAGATTAGTAATGAGTTCCTTGTACAGGTGAAAAACCAAAATAAAGGCTGAAGCAGCTCTGTCAAGGTCATCTGAAGTCATGGAGAAGAGTCATGAATGGTAACAGTCGCTGTGAAATTGGCAAAATGCATCTCACAGGCACTTTGGAGACCTCTTGATTTGAGCGTTGGGAAGATGTGAGTCCCATAGGTGCCTGGTGGGAACTTTGACTTGCAGCACCACTGGAGTTAATGGTGCTTGAAGGAGACTTCAGGAGACAAGAAATGTGTCAACTCAGGATGCCATAGTGTGTGGGACATGCAGGTGGCAGAGAAGGCGAGGTTTGAATAGCTTCTCTTTATAGGTGGCCGAGCCTGGTGGAGACCACACTGTCCTCCTTGGGGCTCTCCTCTGCAATGCACATCCCTCTGCAAGGCTGTGGGCTGCAGAGCTCTGCACCAGCAGCTCCAGCCCCCGTGGTCCAACACAAAGGGGTACTGTGATTCTCGCTGAGATTTCAAATTACCAAGTTTCAGATTTGAAACATTTTACTCAGATTTGAAACATTGCAAGAGCAGAGGACCTTGGCTGTGAGTCCTCTGGAGGGCACTGTGATTTTGCAGTTACCCCATGCAGGCCTCCAGAAAAATTTAATTCCCCAGTGTGAAGTTTTTTGGGTGGGACAGTGAGGAGCTGCGCAGCCTCTGGGGGTCTTCTGGAAAGGAAAGCCACCTGGAGGCAGACTCAGTGGGTCAAATGAGCTATTTATGGGTCAGATTCTTAAATGCAGCTCAACTTCCACACACCTCTCCTCTATTGGTACTTTATCTCCACAGCTGAGGAAAGGTGGATTCGACATTCCAAATGGGATCTGTTTGAGACTAGGAGTGTGGGCTCAGTGTCAGGGCTGGATGAGCTCGGCCCCACACCCTGCAAGTGCTATATGCCAAATATTGACTTTTATTCTCTAACAACACTTTCCTGCTCCTATGTCCCCTTTTTTTTCATGTGGTTTCTCCTCTGTCCTTTCTCTCACCAGTTTGTTTTCCTCTGCTCTGCCAAGCAGGTCTGCAGCATATCTTGAGCTGAACTTAGGCATCACCAAAGCCGTGGCAGGAATCCAGTGTCAGTGCATTAACTTCACTGTGCATGGCACAGAGGCACATATTTGGTCCTAGACATCTTGCTTGGAAACTCTTGCAGAACTCTATGGTTTTCCCTTTTCTGTTCCCAGGCAGGCTCTAGGCTGGGCTGAGTCTGTGTGATGTTGTTTCCCCCTTCTTCTTAACATAAGTGAGGAGTGAAAGGTTGTCTTGCAGAGTCCTGTTATTTTGTCTCCTACACCAAAAGCTTCAGCAGCGTGCCGGTACTGCAGGAAGGGTCACTTGCTGGCAGGCAGTGGGAGAACAAGCCGATGGGTTTACAAATAGCCACACCAGCACCATGAGCCCTTCGGGTCCAGTCAGTCTGTACGCTGATGGCAGCAAGTGACAGGGAGAGACCCAACATCAGCATGGGGGTGCAAACCCAGGTTTCCACCAAGGAAATCCTGTTCTGTGCTGATGAAATGATAAAAAACAAAAGCAAAGGCAGTAAATAAGTCCAGATCTGTTATTGTCTGAAAACTGTCTGTTGAAAAAAATGCCTCGTTTTCTGTAGCAGGTAAAGTTGCTGATGGACTCCCTCTGCACAGAGCTCTGTGTATGGATGTGTGCAGGTGCTCTCCAGAGCCTCACCAGCAGCTTGTGCTGGATTTATATACACATGGCTGTAAGGAGGAGTGATTTAAAATAACTGAACAGCCACTTAACTAATGAGGTTTTTGTGATACAGTGATTTTATACCTGGAGCCTTGATATTGATGAGTCTGGCACAGCACAGCAAGTGATGCTGTAGGACACCTCTTCTCAGTGGACCTGACGGGCTGTCTGGGCTTCTCTTGCTCTATAAGAGCAATAACTGACTGTACATCTTCATGTGAACATCTCAGCCATGGTGCCAACAGTGCCTGCAGCTCACCATCCAGGCACGCTGCAGGATGGGCTGTGCCACCCCACACCTTGGGTCTTTTCTGTCTCTTTGGATCCAGGATTTATGGACTTCTGGTTCCACTCAGAAGCACGGTGGGCATCTCCAGCAAGGAGCCAGCCAGCTGGCAGGAGGGATTCTTGCTGGCTTCTTTTTGTAAAGGCTTAATGTGTCCTTAACCTGAACTCCTGAGTGTGAGATATTCCCATTGAGCAGCAAGTGTTGGCCTGTTCTACAGGTAACTTGAGCAGCTGAAAAAGGAGTTGAAAAAAAGAAACCAGAAAAAAGCTAAAGAATATTTTGGAAATTTCCTTTCAGCGCATGAACCAGCCTCTAACTTCTGGGCTCCTTCCTCTGAACCAGCCTGCGGTCAGTAGCAGAACACCGGATGACACGAGTCCATGGCTCTGAACCTGCCTGTGGGTTCATGCAGCTGTGTTTTATGTCTGTGCACAGCTGGCTGTCTTCTCCTAGTTGGTTTTGGTATCAGTTTTGCTCATGGATTTAGATAAGTTTTTTATCTCCTCCTCAAGCATCTTGTTTTTCTTCTCCATGTCCTCCCGCGAGCGCTCCATGTCCATCAACTTAAGCTCAAGTTCCTCAGACTTCTTCATCTCCTTATTGATGGCTTGATTCAGCCTCACCACTTTGGTCCAGACTTCATAGTTTTCTTTCTCAAGACTGCAAAGAAAAACAGACTGTGAAAGGATTGGATCGGAAGAGTGCCGGGAAGTCATGCTCTGGCCCTGAAGCAGCCTGCCCTCTGTGTCGTTAAGCAATAAAATAAGCCAGAGGTGCTGCCCTGACCCTCTGACCCTCAACGTCCACATAACATGATGCAATTCAGTGTACAGCATATATAATAATATGATAGTGATATATGAAGTCATAGAACACTGATAGTTACAACTAATAATGTAATAATGCTACTGCTGAATTCTGGATGGTATAATGGTACAATATTGTCGTAATAACAAGAATTATGACAGTGGAATTATTGCAGAAGCACTACAGTGCCATACAAGGGTGTATTACAGCTGTAGTGACTGCTACTGTAGTTATACAACATTAGCAACTATGTCATGAGAGTACAGCACAGGAGCATTGACTTCTAGAAAGGCTACTAGAATAGGACATGCTATCATCAGTCACTACCATGAAACACAGCCTCGCATTACTGGTAAATAAACCAGTGCCATATGAGTGCTGTAAGAACATGAGCTGAAGACTTCACACTCTCCAGAGAGCAGCAGCGTCCCTGCAGCATTGTTACCTTTTAATTTGTTCCTCGTAGTTATTTTTCTGTACCTCCATTTCTTTTTCCAGCCTCAGGATCATGCTTTGCAGGAACTCTCTGCTCTCCTGCTCAGGCTTGGAGACCTCGGCAGGGCTGCTGGTGGGACTGGCTGTTTCCTTTGGCTGATGGCTGGGACTGGGGCAGGGTAGAAATTCCTTATCAGAGCTGCTGCT
Organism: Megaceryle maxima; assembly: GCA_024605025.1. Taxonomy (NCBI): domain Eukaryota; kingdom Metazoa; phylum Chordata; class Aves; order Coraciiformes; family Cerylidae; genus Megaceryle; species Megaceryle maxima. Next base: position 18,292 of record JANHGN010010074.1, on the reverse strand, counting down.
CGAAGGGCTGGGGCTGCTGCCTTCCCCACTTTCTGCCTGGGAGGTAGGAACGTTATCACAGGTCGAAGCCCGGTGAAGGTCGAGCAGCTTAAAAAGATCATGAGACAATGTTCTCTTATGTCCGTCGGGCACCACGGGGCGTGTGCTGCTCCCCGGGGAGCTCTTCCAAAAGTCACTGGCAAGTACGTCGGTTTTGTCGTTGTTGCCTTTTTCCCCCGGAGAAGCAGCTGCCAGGAAAGTTTTCCTGTTAGGTAAAGTCTGAGTTCTTTTCCTTGACTGCATTTTCCACATTCCCAGGGTATCTTTGGACCTGTCATCTTCTCTGGGTGCAATTATGCTCGCAGCTGGTCCAGAGGCACTGCTGGAAATCAGGTCCTCTCTCTGTAAAATAGACCCATGGCATTAAGACAGCCTAGTCCTGCTTTGTGAGCAGAGCCAGGCTGCACTGGCTGCTGTGAGGGGAATATTTACAGATGGCACATTTTAACATGATGAAAAGAATGGCCACAAGTTCGCCGTAAAAGTTATTTTGAGTTGTAAAAAGAACTTTTTGCAGAGATTCTTTCTTTCTGAGAAAAACCTTTAATCCTCAGTATCTTCACTTCACCAGTGTAAACTGGTTTCATCTATTCTTCCCTCTAGCTACATAACTTCAGGAGTTTTCATTTTTTCCCAGAAGTGCAGATTTTCCACAGGAAAGTGGAAAGTTCATCTACATCCTTTTCCTGATGCAGATATTCCAGGGATGACAGATACATCTCTTTACCCTATTAATAGCAAGTGCTTTTGCTGGCTCATTGACCTGTTAGACCCCATCATAATTAATCACACATTTATTAAATTTGTGGTTTAGTATTTCTCTGAGGATCTAGCCTTACCATTTGCCTCTGCATCAAGCTCTTTGCCCTGGGCACCGCAGGGTCCTCTGCAGCATCCCAGCCCACAGAGCTGCGAGGGACAGGGGCTTTCTTGTCATTTTGGGGTGCAGGTGGAGAGGTTGGCACATCCTTGGACGGGGGAAAGAGGTCAGCGTGGTCACTTATCATCACAGTCATCACTTTCTGGATCTGTGGCGTGCCTGGAAGAAATTAGAGACATGTCAGCGGCAAACCCAGCGGCTTTCTTCCACCCACACTTGCATTTTCTGGTTGGTCTTTCTGGTGTCCAAAATTCAGATGCACATAGAAATGCAGGTGAGCAGGATCCTAAAGCCAAAGAAAGGGAGGGATTTTTATTTTTATATCACCCCAGAATATCAGGAGTAGAATATGGAGCAGGCAAGACAGGACTCTGCTCAGCGGCACCAAGCCACTAATTGTGCTTCTTTGGCTTGGCGAGCCGACTACACAGGCCAGTCGTAGGGACAGGAGTATGAATATCTGCCTCCCATAACATCATCATAGGAAAGCTCAGGAAGTGTGGGTTAGATGAATGGACAGTGAGGTGGATTGAAAACTGGCTGAAGGACAGAGCTCAGAGGGTTGTGATCAGTGGTGCAGTCTCGTTGGAAGCCTGTATCTCACAGAGTTCCCCAGGGGTCAGGACTGGGTCCAGTCTTGTTCTACGTATTCTTCAGTGACCTGGATGAAGGCACAGAGTGGACCTTGAGCCAGTTTGCTGATGGTACAAAACTAGGAGGAGTGGCTGACACACTCAGTGGACCAATGGGTGAAAGACCAAAAGGTGATCTTCTCAATGCTGAGCAAGAGCTAAAGGGCCCCTGGGGGCAAGAGGATGGGGACAGACTCTGGTCACTGGTGCCCAGACACAGGACAAAGGGCAACAACTGGAACCCAGGAGGTTCTACCTGAGCAGCAGGAGCAAGTTCCTTGGTGTGAGGGTGTGGGAGCCTGTGCCAGGCTGCCCAGAGAGGTTGTGGAGT